>JBBMJZ010049595.1:0-24687 GCA_037833815.1 Zingiber zerumbet
CGTTTGCAGCTATATGGAATTATCAAGTCAAAAAGGGTGAAAGAAGTAATGGAGGCAATTGACAGAGGTCATTTTGTTCCTCCTGGGAGTACACCATATGTTGATTCCCCCATGGCAATTGGTTATAATGCGACTATTTCTGCACCTCATATGCATGCAGCTTGTCTAGAGTTATTGGCAGATCATCTACAGCCAGGGATGAAAGCTTTGGATGTTGGTTCAGGTTCGATTTTATGCACTTATTCTGTTGTATTAGATTATCATTTATTTTCTTTTATAGATTTGTTTTCATATGTTATTACTGATGTTATTTGATGGTGAAATACTTATCTTTGGATATGCTGTTCTAGTGACCTTCTATTAGATAAATTTTTTATTTACTTATTTGTTCTTCAAAATGTTTGAACTTACAAAAGACACACAGTTTTCTACCTCGTTCAGTTCTATTGGTGTTTTCTAGTCAAAATAACCAGACGTCGAAAATGCAGAATTAGATCCAAAGTGAGCTAAGATTGGCATATCTATTAATATTATTGCATATGCAATATTCAACTGAGTTGATGGGATCAGACATGAGATAAAAAATTATATATAAATGAAAATCCTAAAACAAAAACATGTTATCTATTGAATAAGAAGATCCTACAATTTGGAAATTCTATCACATAATTACTATTACTAGCTTCTTTTTTAATGGTTAAGATAAGGTATCTCATATTAGACATTGGATTTAAAACGAACTTGTCCTCCCTGATGAAATTTCATTCCCTGCTGGATAAAAATGTCTTTTGCATGGACAAGTACTATCCATTACCAGGATACCATTTAGCATTGATCAAGTCATTTTTTCTAATACTATGTATCAATACATAGTGTTCCAATATTGATCAGGTTATTATTTTTTTTCTAATACTCTGTACCAATACATGCTCTTCCATTATGCCTTTGATTTGATCCAAGTTCTATTTGTTAATTCTAGGAACCTATGAATTTTTTTTGTTTTGTTTTTTGTCCTTTTTTCAGGGACCGGCTATTTAACAGCTTGCTTTGCAATGATGGTTGGACCAGAAGGTCTTGCTGTAGGGGTTGAACACATACCTGAACTAGTTGAATTTTCAACCAATAACATCAGGAACAGTGCAGCCGCATCATTTTTAAATGAAGGTTCCTTGTCCTTGAATGTCGGTGGTAAGTGCATCTGGACTCGACCTCTTGTCTTTTGTTTAGGAAAAAATAGAGCACTGCTTGATAAATGTTGGATGAAAACTTCCTGTATAGAGGTTCATCTTATTCTTTTATATTTCAGATTCTTTATAACTTTGTCTGAATTGATCTGGTATTTCATCTCTCTACGGATATTCAAAAGTCAGTGTGGTTTAGAGTTATTAGACACGATTTCTGTAGTTAACTTTCCGTAGAAGAATATGCAACTGAAACATTCTTGAACTTGTCTTTTGGAATTCCAATTCCGCATCTATGATGACATCACTGCTAAGTTTTGGTACGAAGAACAATACTGAAATAAAGTGATTAGTGGATCTTACTGGGCTCATAGCTGAAAACAAAGAAATGTTAACTATGTCATTTCAAACCAAAAAGGAAGTCAGAGCAGTTTGCTTCTAATCTGAGTTTTGGCTGAAGCAACTGTTTTCAGATGAAAGTCTTGAATCATATTGATCCAGTATGAGTATCCGTCTCATTCGTCTAAAGAAAACTGCTACAAATTGCAATTTTAATCATGTGGGAACACATCGTTTCACATTGAATTTCAGCCTTTGAGCATTGATTGCTCGATGAATATAAGTTGCTCCAGGGTTTTGATGTTTATATTCCTCAAAAGTTTGCACCTACAGGAAGGTTTGGCATCAAGAATTGCAAGCCATCACTTGATTACTATGTTTGAAGGTTCAACTATTTAACTTACCCTCTAAGGCAATATATGAGAAGAGTCTTGAACTGAGAAGAATCTTGAGCATGATTAGACATTTTGCTCCATAAGTTTAAAATTTAGTGCAGTATCTGGCCATAATGAAACAATAACCGCCATGCTGGCATCCCAAGACGTGGTGTGGATGTGTACTGATGAGGAGAGTGCAGTTTTGCAGGAGAAGAGGAAGCAGGTTATTGCTATTTTGTCAAATTTGCCCTAGCACCTCATGGAAGACGTACAATAGCAATGACCTGCCTATCTTGGCTTGTGAATCAATGGATTGTGTCCCCTCGGGGCGGTGCGGTGCGGTGCGGTGGTTGAGACATGGGGTGTTGTCATATGAGGTCTTAGGGTCGAAACTCGGCGCCTCCAAGTATGCCTTCTTCATACTTTGACCACCTGCACTAATGGCTAGTAGTCACCCGTGATTTACCTTCTCCATGTTGGCCGAGCGACGAGTTGGCTGGGGCGCTGGGGGCGAGCGAATCGCCTTTTGTCACGTGAATCAATGGATTGTTTCACTCATAATAAACCGCCCATTTGCACTCGTGGCCAGAACTGCAGAAGGGGCTCACACATCAACGATTTACAGTTTACAATTTTTTCCAGATGCATCTTAGCCTATTAATAATCACTTTACTAATTCATTGCAGATGGGAGACTTGGGTGGCCGGAACAGGCACCGTATGATGCCATTCATGTTGGTGCGGCTGCTCATGAAATTCCTCAGACGCTTATCGACCAGTTGAAGCCAGGCGGCCGGCTGGTGATCCCTGTAGGATCAGTTTTCCAGGATCTACAAGTGGTTGACAAGAACATGGATGGCTCAGTCAACATCCGGACTGAAGCATCCGTTCGTTACGTTCCGCTGACCAGTAAAGCAGCTCAGTTGCATAACCACTAGTATGAAATGGTGTTCGAAGAAAGAATCCTGGGACGACAAGCTGAAAACCCTTTCGTCTCGTTAGCCTGTCGGTGTTTATCAGAATCGTCGCGAGTATGCACTCATTCAAAATCGCTGTGTGCAATATATAGTTCCATTGTCGTGTTTTTCCTCGTCGATAGAGAATGGTTGCTTGTGTTAGTATGGAAGTACCTTGCTCCAGTATGATTGAGAAAGGGTCTACTGAATTAAAGCTGAGATGCATGCAATCTTGATTCAAACTTTTTGAGTCATTATCGAAATAAACTTAGTAGTCAATGTACCGTAGTAATGGAAGAAAATAATTTAGGTTTAAAATTATGGCATTGGAGTCATTAACCTATAAGTGAGCTTCCCCTTCTCCTCGGCAATTAGTTTGGATGAGTCGATCCTAGAGGTAAGACTCAACCTTTCACATTGTGTTTTTGCTATAGCAAAATCTCCTCTTTTTTTTTTTTTAAATTTTATAGTGTTTCATTGTTAAAGAAAAAGAAGGGGAATTTTAGCGCAACAATGAAGTTGTTATCGTGTGACCTATAGAAAAAAAATGATAATTCCAGTTAGTCTTATTGACTATCTCTGGAGGTGACCGGTCCGGTATCGTGTGGCCTATAAAGAACCTATAGATTATCGGTTCAAATTGTAAAAATAGCTTTTTGTAATATGGGATAAGGCTGTGTACAATAGAACCTTCCAAGAAAAGTTTCATGCATCTTTTTATCTTTAAAGCTAAAGAGAGACAAACAACCTTCCAATGTATCTAGCGATATATTCTCAAAATTTTCCATGAGTTCTTTCCAAAATAAAGCAAAAACAATGAACCTCGGAGTGTATCTCTTCAATTTTCCTTCTTCGAATTTGAGACCAAAAAAAAATATCTATATTACCTTTTGTTACATATCTCGATCCTCAACTCTTCATGGACTCCATCCCCATCGATCTCCTTCATGCTTACCATGACAAAGAACGTCGGATTTTCTCCCGCATGGTGTTTATCCTTGGCTTGGAACCAAATTTATCGATGAAGATCGTAGCTTTTTGGTTGTGGTTAGAAGAAAACAAATGTAAAGATGTCGTCCAAAGGCTTAACTCCCTAGACGATAGATATCTTCTTCGCGTTTGTGATGTCGCCAAGTCGTTTTTGGACTCCCTTCAACTTAGTTATACTTATTCGTCCATGGATCATACCTATCCTAGTGAAGGCCACTTCAAACAAGCTTTTCGAGATGTTGCTATTTGCGATATCAACTACTATCTCGATAATGTGTGCCATAAGGTTTTACTAGACATCCGTAAGCAAGTCCATCAATCGTACATCGAGAAGTTAGTCGAAGAAATGGGTCGAGTTCATTTTGGCTCTGAGTCTGTCAGAGAGACCGGATGCTCTCACATTCGAATCGAAAATTTTACCGATGGTAGTAGAATCAAAGAAGGTCATTCTCATATGATGTGGAAGGAGTTAACACCTCTGGACTTAAACAAGATCGAAGCATGGAACCGATTCTCTGACAATACACAAAATGGTTTTCACACGAACGACGACTTTCTGCGGTGCAAAGATCTAGTGCAGTATCATTCTACCACGAAGGATGTAGCAAACTCTAGCCTCTCTTCCAATGTATCATCATCGACAAACCGTAAGATCCCACGCGAAGAGCGAACGTTATTCGTGACATTCTCTAACGGGCATCCGCTAAGTAAAGAACAGCTTCAAGCATTTTTCATGAGGTACTGAGTGTCATGCATTAGTTAAGAAAACTCTGATTATAGACTCTTTGATTATTTGATACACAGGCACTTCGGAGATGTTGAAAGGGTATATGCTCCAGAGCGAGCCGATAACAAGCCTCCGCTTTACGCTCACGTAACATTTTGCTCGCCGGCCACCCTGGTGCGAGTTCTTAATGGCAATGGCAATGGCAATGTCAAGGTGAAGTTTGTGATAGAAGGCAAACACCTTTGGGCTCGACGTTTCGTTCCAAAAAATGAATACAAGCAGCACCGTAAATGAAGTATGGACAGAGCTCTTCCATGCTGTACATGTATTACTTGAGCAAAACCAAGTTCTAATTCTGTCTCTTATTTCTGGTAATATATCTCAACCAACTCGTCTTACCGAACCGTCCAACCTGCTTGAACTGTCTAACTCGAGCAACTCGCCAAAACAACCAACTCACTTGGATCGGTCCATCCGACCGACCAACCCACGGATTGAATCTTTTGATGTACCTAACTCGAACAACCTATAGTACTCGGCCGCTAAACTGATCTTGGACAGACCAACCTTACAAGATGAATCGATACCCAACCAACCACCCTACCAAACCAACTAGTGCCAGACCAACCCAAACTACCTAATTCAATCGACACGCGACGAAGTCAATCAGTTGATCCAAATTGATTAACCCATCTAGTTTGATCACCTACCTCAAAGCAAACAAGTGACCACATAATCAAGTTTCTAACCTGAAATCCACACGCCGACAAAATGAACAAACCCCATGAATTCACAAAGCTTTTAAACTTTCGGATCCAAAGCTTTTAAGCAAATAAATAAACTTAGAAATATTTAACAGCATTCATTTGTAAATAACCCCATGGATTCACAAAAGGTAGGAAATGCATAAGCTTTAGGTCATAACTGAGTAGATAGCAAACCCTACTGGTACCCTAAACATCACAAATGTGTGCTGCAACCACATTTCATGCCAAATCTAAACTAGCCTTTTAAATAACAAAAGGGGGGGAAAAAAACTAGAACAGTGTTCTTCGGTTTCATTTGCCTCCTAATCAATTAACAAATTCTGAATACTAGACATTCGATATTTCACCTGATCTCAGAACATTGATCATCGCAGCGAGAACAAGGTATAGTAGTGTATCACCATTGCAACCCCGTTGACTCATCCAGATCCTAAGCGGTCCACAGCGGAAAACTGAGTTTCTCGAATTCTCAGTACCTTCCGTGACGCCTGCAACAAGTAGAAGAAGATATTACATTCTTATCATAAGTAGAGGAAAAAACGATATAAAGGCATTGGATTTGACTAAAGCACCATTCCTTCTGCCCTTGAGACATACAAAAAGCTGATCGTGAACAACGCGAGTAGGAAATTGCAAAACTAAAAGGTAACGAGGCGTGGCAAATATTAACCCAGCTCCAACACATCACACGAAGTCATCCAACTTACGGTATGTGCTACAAAAAATCTATTTCAAGTTAAAAAACAATAGCCTAGTCGATCAAAGATTAAAGCAAACAGAAAATTCAAGTACATTGGAGATTGGCATGGAGGAGGTTTGACTAGAACAGAAAAATCTTTATCTTCGATCACTTTTTAACACGGAAAAAAAGGGAAAAAACCTTCATATGATTATTTTAAAAAAATGTTTATTAGAATGAGAGACATCAAAATGATCTCTATTCGCCACATGTTTTCTTTTAAAACCCACTCCCAAAAGTATTTATAGGATGTATGATGCTAATGAAGCACGAAAACCATGACATCAAAAACTTGAAAGAAAGGCCATGTAAAATTACCTATGCCGGTCATAATCTCTAGAACGATCCTTTGAGCGAGAACGTGATCTTCTATTCCTTGAATCATAGTTTCGAGATCGATCTGATTCTCTATCTCGATCCCTACGATCTCTATCATGCCGATCCTGGTCCCTGCTCCGACGGTCATGTTCTCTGCCTCTATCTCGGCTATCAATGCGAGCATCTCTCTCTGCATCTCGATCCCTGCTTCCAGACCTGTTATGATCCCTACTTCTTTCTTTCGATCTAAAGCACAAATTGAGAAACAATATGGCAATTAGTAATGATCTAAGTTATCCAGGAAAGAAAATGGCAAAGAAAAAGAATACCTTGTATCATCTTCAGTCCGATCAACCTTTCGCTTCTTGTTTCTCTCTTCCTGGCAAAATACATCGTGAAGAAGCATGGGTTTAAAAATGAAAAAAAAAAATCTTCACATTTGATTCATTTCCAGAAAGGTCAAACTAACAAAACTTTAACAAGTTAAAAACAATTGAGAGTAAAGAACGGGTAAAACGCCCACGGTACTCTTGCACAAGCTAAAATCAAGATTTTGAAACAGGCAAGTGGCGACCAGCAATGGCATTGCACATAGCGCATATGAGTGCATATACAATGTCTACAAGATCATTATTATAAATTATAGTATCCTTTTTTACTGATGGTGTTTATGAAAAAGGCTACATTAATGGGCGAATGGACAATCACCATTAAGAAGCATCAATGCTCTTAAGCTTTACATATAACTCACTCCATTTGATCATATTCTGATACAGTATAACTGAATCTCGAGCTTCTACTTGGTTGAGGCAGCACTGGAGCACTCGAACATTGTGCATCTAAATTCCCAAAAAATATGGTGCGACCTCTTTTCATGAACAATTTATTCCAAAAAACAAAATGTTGGACAAGACTAGTAAACTACTTCTGTCTAGGGAAAACCAAATGAAGATAAAAATAATGTGCAACAGCATGACCAATTTTTAAACTGATAACTTAATGTGCTACACTGAGATACTGTAATGGGAACTTGGGGGAAAAAATCATGGAAAACAAAAAAAAATGGATAAAGAAAAGAAAGGCGGTGAAGAATATTTAGGTCTACAAAATATTTTCAAATACAATTTAAAGGGCACATTTCACAATCTTCATGTGGCAAAGATAAAATAATCACCTTCTAAAACTGCTTGCAAAATAGATCTCAAACCCAGTCATCCAAATGAAAACAGATCTAACAGGCAACTGGTTCTTTAAGAGAGGATACAAGAACACCAGATGATGAGTTCGTCAAGAAACTAGTTTGTTGATCTTGAGAATGCTGTTAGATTGCCATTATTAACAATTGTCCAAGTAAATCTAGCCATTTTTTGCTTCACAGAAATATTCCCAGCACAACAATGAGTTTTCAACATATTCATAACATGACATACAAAATGATTTCTTACCTTTCATATCAGACTTTGATATTCTAAAAATAAAAACTGCCATTCGAAAATGAAAATTCCAAAAAGATTTTTCAATGCACAAAATAGGTGCTTCAAATAAATACTAGAAATGCTGTATTGTTAGAATGATCATAATTAACCTAACAAAATCTGTTAATTTATTAGTTACTAGCATCAAACCTAAAATTAAAATTAAATCGTTGAAGAACAAATGAAGGACATGAAACGAAAATAACACAATTGTTTGCTGCCAATTTTAATATGCTTTATGATACTATTCATCAGCTTACAGCTTTTGACTTAGGGATAGCAGTTGTTCATGAGGGTACCACCATAAGTAATCTCGATTCCATATATGACCACCCTTCGCTACTTCAATGGTCCCCTCCCAAATCAGTCTACTAACCAATTAAACAAGTGAAGCACAAACTCAACAAAACTACATGGTGATCTTTCAACTGAGATAAGGAAACTCACAGATGCCAAAAATAAGCGAAACTCTTTATTGCAGAATGTCAAACATTATACCATCACCTGACCAACATTTTCAAAGTTTGAACTTCAAAGAAATTTAGTAAAAGGGCAAACTGAATATACAATAGAGCTAAGATTGTGAAGAGAAAAAAAAACAAATTCTCAAGTGTACATAGTGTATTATTTAGTAAAACAAGGTAGAAAGTACCAAGTACTAACAGAACAATAGTTCAGCAAACAAGTGTACCAGTATAGAAGTTTCCAAGATTACCTGGAGTTCTGCTAGCTTTTCACGGATTTGCATATATCCAAGGTGAAGTTTTCCTCCAAAATGATCCGCTAAACGACGATCACTAGGTAACCCAACAATGAAAATTTAACAAATTGATTAGAAAGGCAATAACTCCCAAACTTTCTTGCAGGTTTGTGGGCATGCTATCACTTCATAACTTACAAGCATGAGAACATAAAACTCGGTAAAATGCCAATACCGACAATGGCAAACATAAATATTCACGAGGAACATAAGCAGAAATTTCATGTGAGAGAATTACTTGTCATAGACACTCAAGAATGCTCCACAAATGTCACAAACACGCAATTTCTGATCAGTCTGCAAAATAATCCCAGATTGCATTAACATACATGACATCTACAGCTAACTTCTTTTGGTTTTAAAAAAAGATTATCTATTTAATGATCATTTGCAGTTAAATCTTAAAATAATAGCAACAAAAAACAAGCATCTGAACTTTGCTTTGCTAAGAATCTGAAACCAACAACTATACTGTAGGGTTAAACAGTGAACTGAGATTTAAACCTTCTGTAAATACTTTTATTTCCAAGATAACATTTTATTTCCAATGTCATCTTAAAAACTTTCATGTGTTTAAAAAAAACTATTTTATGGAAGCTTTTTCCAAAAAAAATAAATAAACTGGTTATTTTAAAAAGTAAGTATTCAAACAGACACAGTAGCATGGATTTGTTTTCTTCCTGTTCAACCTGTTTTCCATTGCTTTCATCAAACAACAAAGATCTATAGCAGAACACTTTTCTTCCACTTCAGTTCCCAGATATAGGTTTCAAACACAAAATCAAACAATTTCTCATTGGTATCTTGTTTGACCTTTAAGCTGAAATGTCAATGTTTTTATTCTTCTGCTTGGAAGAAACATTTACCTTGAGAAATAATCAATCAAGTAGTCTAGAAATAATATGAATTTTCACATGATACATTCTAAATAAATTCACGAAAGAGGAGCTTTTTCATTTTCTAATGCAGAAAGTAAATTTACAATCAACATTAGCCAGGCGCAAGAATGATAGTGTCAGTGTGAAATCAATACCAATCAAGAATGAATAAACAGGCAGATTACCACCAACAAATCAATGTAAGATATGCTGGCAGAGTGCCAGTCAAAAGAAGATTATAGTGGGAGACATAGGTAATCAAAGGAAAAGCAATGGCAGCATGAAAAGTGAAAACTAGAAACAAACATGAAAATAACAAAAGATGTCAGCAAGGCTATCACCAACTCAGACATGAGTTAATGCCACAACAGTTAACTGTCAATGCAGGTGCAGCAATGGATGAGGCAGCAATCCAGGGACAAAGATCAGCCAATCTCTTCCTCAGATTGTATTTCCTCTACCACTCTATCTTAAACACATCGAGAATTTTCATCCTCATTCAACAACATATCCCCTTATTACATTAAAGAACTTTTAAATCAACCTCAAGAGAACTCTAGAAAAGTCATTAGATAAGTTACTTGACGACTAGCCTCAACTCAACTAGAGGACAAAATTAGATACCTAGGGATGGAACCAACATTAAGACCCAAGAGATAGACCTTGACTCAATGAACCCTCTCGAGGCTAAAGAATCCAGCCTCCCAATTAACTTACCTCGTTAAAGAAACATTCAACATGCTACAAATCACATAACTAAATCTTCAACCTCATTTAGCGATCCACATTTTGACACTAAAGACCATAACCGGGCCTCCAAAAGAGCCATTAATAACTCAAACTAGGAACATGCAGAATTTTCCTCATTCATTGAGATTCATGACCAAGAAGGAAATGATGACGCAATTTTTCCTTGTACATTGGAAGGGGCATCAAAGGAAGATGATGACAACCTCTTAGGAGTTGAGTTATTCTTGATGAAGGTCAAAGATGCAAAAAAATCCCTATTTAAGTTTTAGATCTTTAATATATATTGTTTTTATTTGACTGTTCTAGCAACAACCTAGTAAATAAAACACCAACTGTTGGGAGCTTAGGATAATGTAAGGCCTAAAAAAAAGCCTCTACTATTGTTCCCTGGAGCAAGACTGCCAACTGAAGCATGAGACCTGATGAGATCGCCAGCAAAAGACCACTAATTCCCTCAACGGGCTATGTCAAAGCCACTGCTTAATAGACGGTGAATCATTTATAAATTCTCTCCTCTTTGTGTTCAGCATTATCAAAACATCAAACTAAGCATGAAACTGCTTAAACTTTATTTATCCAAACAGAAGTTTCATTCCCTTTAAAATGGGCCCAACTCAAATTAGGCTTCCAAACTATTTCCCTGGAACTTAGTGAAGCCATATCCCTTAACTGATTAAATAATTAATGAAAGCCAATAAAGTTTTCATAATAAGTTACACTGCAAGACTACGTTACCAATCTAAACCATTTTGATGCCATATTATCTCCATGGAAATAGGAGTGTTAAACAACCACAAATAATTGCATAAAGTATAGTGAGTGTTTTGCACAGATTGGACAGAAGCAAAATAGAGAACAGGGGAAAGATTTCCCAATTCATTCCTCCCTGCCCTCTTTTTCCACCAAAAGGAAACGAAGGGAAGGTCTTTTATGAGAGAGTTTTAGCACGACTTTGAGGATAGCATGTAAGCTGGTATTTGCATAGAACTATCTCCATAGACAGGCCTAATTAGATAACTAAAATATTAAGATTACTAACAAAAATACACAAACTAGAACCTATAACCACCTTGAAAGTATCATAGTTAGACATGAAAGCATCTTTAATAGTCGAAATTCTCAATTATATTAAATGAAAAACTCATGTTACAAAGAGTATGTCAAATAGATTTCTCAGAGGCAACCAAACTTACAATTCGAACGTCAGCAGCACTATACTTTGAGGATTCTAGGACTGGCTCTTGTCGAGCACCCAGCTGAACAAAAAGAGGAGACAAAACCAGCAATGTTATGAGACAAATTCACAATAAACAAAACATACTGTCACATGATGCAATGCTGTGAATAAAGCAAGATATACTGTAATCATGATGATAATAGCAAAACATGCTTAGTCTGGACAACAAATGAGAGTGGCAAAAGAGGAATAACCTTTTTCAGAGCTTCTGCTTCTTCTAGAGCTTTTTGAGCTTCATCTATCATTCCCCTCTCACCTGTCAATTTTGAAAAGGAAAAGATAAGTTTCAAAAAAATAAATAAATAATAGTGGTATGTTCAAGAATGCAAAAGTTCACATATTTAATAAATAAACCAACCAAAGTTAGCATGTCTATCACCCACCTCTTTTGCATAATTTTTTGAACGGTTTCCTTTAGTAAGCAGTTCTAACAAAATCAAATAAACTAGTGTTACTTGTTGCTCTACCATTGTGTTTTCAGGATCTCCATAAGCAAAGACAGAAGTGTTGTTGAAGTTCTACATCCGCATTGATCAGATATCACAAGTGCTATTTTGATATAGCATCTCCATATCCAATACCCAGTACCAATTAGGGTGATCAATTACACAGTTGAAATAAAAACCAAAAAGAACCAAGTCATTCTAGACCTTCCATTTTCATTTATCACATCATCATCTCTTCCACCAACATTGTTGTTATCCAAAGATGATTTTTCATATGATGAGACTCCTAAGTATCTTTATAATCTTAATTTTGCATTATTGTGGCTGACCTCATGTGGAGTAAATGCATGAGACATCTTACTTTATCTCATGTTCCTTTTTTGCCATATAGTCATTTAGGTGGATATCGTGTTCCTCTCCTTAATGTCTACACCTAGAAGTTCTAGAACCAGATGAAAACAGGTATTGTTTCAGAGATGATTGCCTTGATTGTTAATGGTCAGGATATGGTTATTCCACCAATTAGTTTGTGGACGAGTTTGTCAAATTTAATCTTGACGGCACTGTAGATCATTGCAAGGCAAGACTAGTAGTTAAATGATGCACAAATGTTAGGGGTGAATTACGTAACATTTATACTACAAGGAAGTGTCAATTCGAAAAGGATTATTCAAGGTTGGCAAAAGTATCAAATGGACTTTAATAATGGCTTCCTCTATGGTGAGTTGGTCAGAGCTATGTCCTTGGAGCAATCTCTTCAAATGTTGCTCACATAGACAGACAGGTATTAATTTGGAAGACAATTCACGGACTGAAGCAAAGCCCCAACCTAGCGTGAAAACTCTACCATATTACCAAAGATATATATATATATCTCAAGGAGTGCTTGTCATTTTATCTATCTTTGACATAGTAATCATGTTAATTATATTTTTGTTGACAGGCAATGATCATTCAACTTTTTATGAACTTGGAATTTAAAATGCATCTGATACCTTCACTAAGTTTTTTAGGTTTCTCGTTCATTATGCTCACAATTAAGCTATGATGGATATCTAAGCTTCAACTTGAAAAAAAGTGATAAACTAGTTTATTTTATATTGTACTAATAATCCCTAGAATAGTTTAAAATCAAGATGGCTCTAGGATATTTTGTAAGGAAAATATTTTCCTCCAACCTAGCCCTTCTTGGATAGTCAACAAAAGATTTGAAACTATACTGCCAACAGAAACATAAAGCCAACCAAAGAGTGAGATACCCTACTGTCATTTACAATAAAGAAAAATTCAATGATGGATGGTCTTAAATATAGGATTGAACAAGAGGTGGATCCCACAAATCAAAGACCGTATAATAATATCCCTTAAAACTCAAATGATGCATCGTGCTTCAAGATCCAGATTATGCTTACCATGCTGGTTCCATCTGTGAATGCAATGAGCCGGCATACATCATGATAAATAAAATGAGAAATAATAATAAAACTGATACAAAGATTTAGATTACCTGAAATGTCCTCGTGTAAATAAAATTGTAAAGTAAAGGTAGAAAATCAGATTATAACCACAAGATATGGTAGAAATAGAGTATGAGAAGGATAGGTTCATACCAAGATCCTCTGCTTTCTTAAGTTTTTCATTTATCATTTCTTGTGTCCGAGGATCTGGAGGATTGACAACAGGCAAGGATGGTAGTTGAGTAGGATTCTGAATAGGAAGTGACAGAGAAGCCCTATCTTTGTTGAAAGCATCAAGAAGAAGAACTGACTGCAGAAAAAAAAATAAAGAACTAGACATTGGCGTAGGTAAAGAGAATTTAGTATTAAATGCTTGAATTTCATAAATTCAAGATATTTAGTATGAAGAAAAGTTGCAGTGAATCTATGAAACATCAACCATGGAAACTGGTACCTGTTTGTCAGCTCTTTGAGCTTTGAGTTCTTCCACCACTTCCAGAACTCGTATTTTACTATCAGTCTTTCCTTCAAAATCTGCAATTACACACCTAAATATTAACCTATAGAAAACCAGAGCATCTAAGTAGCAGCTATTTGCTCAGCGCATGAACTGAGGAATCATTCTAACATGATAAAATGTACCTAAAACTGAAGAAAGAATTGTTATAGATACATAAGGGCTTTCAGGCAGAAGAGTTCTTTGGATTCATTGAGTGTGAGCCAGCAATTGAAACAAAGGTTTCTACCAATATTGATTCCTAAGATCACAATTTTCCAATATACAAGGATACACGCTCAGGCAACCAGTATCAACTAAAACAGGACAACAAAAAATTCTGTTTCTTTGTCCCACAGTAAAATGAATCAATATGCCTCAGTCATTTTACAGAATCTAAATTGACCAAGCTAATTTGCAAATTTTCACCTGATGAAAAATCTTCTCAAACTAAACAGAAGACTGGATCTACTTAAAACAAAAGGCACAAGTGACTAAATTACATAAATAAGACAATGATAAGAAACTAATACTCACAAGGATAAAGAAAAGGGGCATCAACAACATTTCTAATATTAAAACATGTGAGAAAATGGCCCCTCATCATCTTGTCAGGTAAGGTTCCCCTCTCCTTCCCATTTTTATCCTCATCTAGGAAATCTTTGCAAAGATTTAACTACCACTTTTTGATTTTTTTTTACCAACAACAATAACAAACCATGAATTCAAAAATACTTGGGACCTGCTATACAGAGAGATCTTATTTGCCATTGAACTCTATGTAAAACTAGAAACTAATACTAGATCTTTATTTGAGTCACAATTATGTCAAGTAGATTTACATTCCATAAACCCAGATTGATTTAACTTGTCAATTTGCCCTGGATTTTTTTATCAAAGCACAAATCAAGAAGCAGGCCAGTCAAAGACTTATTAACAATATCCAAGCTTCTTTAAGCATTTTTAACAATATCCAAGCTTCTTTATGCATTTTTACATAATGTAAGTGATTGACAATGTGCCTACAATTGGTATACATATACATTTGGTCAGCATAGCTCTTGAAGTTGCTTCATGAAGCTGCATCTCAGTCACTGCTTGGTGCAAGCTGTGAGACAACTCTAAGTTCAAACTTTGAATCTTGCCTTGGAGTCATAATGTTTCATATGGTACATGATCCCTCACTGCATAGCGCATAGGCAATAGATGGGGGGATATAATTGATTTATGTTGACAAAGTGATATTAACATTAAAATGACTAAGTATACAATCTAACAAAATATATTAATCAATCAAAACAAGATAACAATCATAAGTACACAAGCGGAAATTAATAAGAAAATAACAACAGCAACAAAACACATCATATTTCACACCACAACCTGCAAGGAAGCACTAGCCACAACAAAATGCACACAATCATATGAGCTATAAGTAAAACCATGAAATTCATAAATTCATATTGGCAAATTGCAAAAAATAGCAATTAGTCTAGTCATCTCTAGGAGAAAACTATCAAAAAAAGAAACTGTGTTCACAAGTGTGGCAACATCTTGTCATCCATGACTTAATTTTTATGTTCTTACAAATTATCGACCAACATATTTGTGCCAGCAAAATACTGATAAATATGAATTCACTTCTGATCATAGCATCCTCATCACAAGTACAACAATTAGCTTAATATTACAAATTAATGAGAATAAAAAGAAGTTACCGAATGCATCAGCTTCTTTGAGCTTCTCTTTTATTTGCTTTGAAAGTTCCATAATTTCAGGTGACTACATAAGAAAACATTACATAGGTTTATTCCAGCTGTCGGATTAGATTACTAGATACTAAAGAATGAAACGCGTACCTGAGTGACCATGGATACAGATATTGCCACAGCAGCCTTAGCATCCTCATCTTCAAGACGCTTGAGGGCTCTTTGAATTTTTCGTTCACACTCAACAATAAGCCGTTCTATCATATCTTCAAGTTCTCTATCAAAATTGTGATCACCTTTTGCTTTTGCTTCTTCATAGCTAGGAAAAGTTTAGGAAGAAAAGAATCGTGTACTATGGAAGCAAAAAGGAGAGAAATCAAAGAATTGTATTATGTAAATCGAATTCATGTATTGATGCATGTATAAGAAAGAAACCAAACCTCACAATATAAACTAGAGAAATTCATGAATTATACACAAAATGAAGGGAAAAGTTGCAAAAATATACTTTCATCAGGTCTATCTAAAGAAATTAACAAATGAGCAATTATCTTTGTAGAACCAAGTGCTATATTAAAAGACCATGTATACCTGATTCCATTGATGTCTTTCTAACCAAAACAAGAAGTGAGTGAATGTGCTTAAGAATAGATAGAAACTTTAACCATGAAAGCACTTTTATATAATTATTTATCTAGTATCAATATTTTTGAAAACCATACAATTGTCACCCTGATTCCCATTATCACTGGTTCAACCCATAAAATGTTATTTTTCTGCTAAAACTCGACTTTGGGCTAATTCCTGGTTGACCAATCGAGCCTATCAATCTACTCCAGTTTTAGAACATTCCCTAGCATATGACTACACTACAACAACTTGTTAAAAAGATCTCATGTATTTCCAAAATTCAAAACTTTTATACATTATACTGCAATGCATCAAGATTAGATAATTGAATTTGAAATTACATATCAATAAAATTTGTAAGTATCCTTTATTTCACTTCAAAATCCACCAACTTAGCACAAAACCAGTATTGAAGTGCCTGACTGATAACACAAACGAGAATTGAATAGAAAAAATAGGAGAGATATCTGATAATTGCTAATCATACAATGTACACTAGTAAAAAATAAGAAATCTGCAATCAGCCCATCACATGAATCGTTTCAAAATCATGATTTCAGACTTTCAGTTGCTTTTGATCTGGAAAGTACATAGCTAGAAGTGTCAGATGCAGAAAAGGTAGATATGAATGATACCATGCATGCACATCAAGCAAAATCTACCCCATGATCATATATACATCAACAGTGATTCAGTAATCTATTTGTTTGTGATGCTGTAATCTTTTGCTAGAAATCTAAATCAAAAAATTTCATACCGCGGAGATTAAACAAATTAAAGAGATCATTATTCAGCAAGTACAAAGGATACTCTTTTCTCAGCTGCAAGGAGTGAATCTTCGGACAAGGACCCATGTCCATTTTCTGTTACGGACCAATCCCATCATATCAGTGTGGAAAGTGGAAATGCAAATGACCAAAGATAAAATTTGAAGGTAAAAGGTTGGAGTACAAGAGCCAAAACAAGCTAATGTATTAAAGAAGATATTGTATCTGAACAAAGGAATTTCATAGAGCAGGAAAATAAACACAAAAATGAGAACTCAAAAGAATTAACAAGGTAGAAAATACGAAACTGCACAGTCAACAGTTCACACAGAGCAAAAACCTAATACGTCCAGCATAGTTCCCTTCCAATATCAGAACATAAATTATGAGCTTTCTTCACCGAGTTAATCGCATTAATGATATTCAAAACATAGAGGACAAAACCAAAAAACCAAGCTCAAAGTACTAACAAAAATGGACTCTTGAGGTAAGGCAACATGTCGTAGTACCAAAAGATATGAGCCAAGCACCAAAACTAATCAAAAATAAGACAAGATTTTGACGCCCCTACGAGGCCCCAAAACAGCAAGTATAAATTGACCCAAAAAAAAAAACACTCTAGCATTAAATTACAGATCGTAAAACCGAACAGACAGAGTCCAAAGTAATAGATTGGCCTGGAGTTCAGCTAAAGCACCGTGAGTTGGAAGAGGTCGTGGGGGCAAAGCCCGGACAAGAAGAGGCGGCAGACGTCGCGGTCATGGTACTTGCGGTTCACCTCCCTGACGTCCCCGTTGCGATTGGCCCCCATGAGAACGTCGAGCTGCTTCCGGATGGCGTCCATACTCACCTCCACTAGGGTTAGGGTTTGGCGAGGTTTTCTCCGGCTCTTCCCGAATAATATCGTTTTGGGGTCGTTCGAGTTCGAAGGACAGATAAAATCTCTCTCTCTCTTATTCTCTCTCTATGATATATTTAAATTTTAATTTTAATATATTATAAATTATAATTTTAAAAATTATGGCCCAACTTAAGAAAAAAACACATTTAAAAATAAAATAAAACAACGTCTCATATTTTTTTTAATCTTTATTTTTATACTTATTATATCGTTATTATATTAAAATACTTTTTTATTAACTTAATGAAAATTATTTAAACTTAATTAAAATTTCTTCATCTAACAATTATATCATAGTTAATATTTATAAAAGTATTTTTAATATAATAATTTAAATTATGTTAAATTGATTTAATATAAGAAGTGTTTAAATAAAGAGTGGGAACTATGTTGAAGTATTATTTTAACATTTTATTTAAAATGGTGCTTTTTTATTTTTCTCAAAAAAATTATTAGTAGTGGTTTAAAATAGATAGCATAATAAAATTCATGAATAAATTTGCTCATTGTGAAAAAAAACATTAATTGCTTTTTCACATTTAATAACTATTTTAAAAGTATTTATGAAAAATACATGTTTCTTAATTGGTCTTTTGTCATACAATTTTATTTCACAAAATGTTAAATATACAATGGATCAATTATCCAATTACTTCTATGGCTTAAATTCTAAAAATTATACGTTAATATTATTAAGTAATAAAAAAATCACCAAATTTAAGCAAATAAATATAATTATTCTGCATCCTAAACAAATTTATTTTTTTACATAATTTCAATTTTATTAATGATGCGATGATAAAGGGGAGCCTACTAAATGTGGGTCAAAGGATGGAGATAGAAGTCAACGTGGAAATCAAAGTTAAGGAGGTCAACATCAAAGAACCGGTAAGCCCGCCCTGAAGGGGCCCGAGTCGGTTTCTACTGCAATGGCCGATGGGGAATGAAGCTCCCGACCGACAATGATCTAGCTAGAGCAGGTCTCTACTGCAATGGGCGATTGGGAATGAGGCGTCCGACTGGCCATGATTTGATCCGAGCAGAAGACTCGTGCACCAAGATCAATGGACGCTCATTATAGAGTACAGGAGCGTTAGGGCGATCGGGGTGTTAGCTCAGTCGGGGCGAACACAAGCTGTCAGGTCGAGTTACTCCATGGGAAGCGACCCAGTCAGACCAAGCAGGGGAGTACTCGGTCGAGCGACTGTCTCGCTCGGCCAAGCAAAGGGATCACTGACGTACCTCTTAATATCCTTTTGAGAGATAATGTCGCTGACATCAAACATGGTCAACAGGCAGATCGTACCGCAGAAGTTTTCACTGTCTCATCAGAGGTTTGCACGCCTCGTTAAGGTAACGTGTCAGAGACACTTTACTACATGTCCTTTCATAGGACACGTAAGGAAACATGCAAGCACCTTGGGATGTGTGTCCGCATGTTTCTACAGCTCCATATGCCTAGGGATGCATGCTCGCACGTCACAGCAGCTCTATATGGAGGGGACGGACTATTTAGAGCTCTCGTCTACTATTCGTGTTACTCTTTATTGTTGTCGATGACTGACTTGAGCATCGGAGAGCCAACACCGGGGACTCCTTCCTCGTCTCGGCATTGACGTTTTTGTCCTTGCAGATCGAGTGTAGTCTTCGCACAATCCACCAAGGAGCCACATCTCCAGCCAACCACCTTCACCGAGTTTGGACAGAATCATATTTGGCGTCGTCTATGAGAACTTAGCATGCACCCAAACTGTGAAGATGGAAGACATTAGACGACTCGCCACCATCACTTTAACGCAAGAAGATTTGGACATGTTGGTCAACGCCCGAGCAACTAAGTTATTGCAACATCAACAAGAAGCAGTAGTTGACGCCCGAGCAATGAACGAGCCAGCTGCATCGTTGAGAGGACAACGGGCTGACCAGCGGAGCTAAGCTAAAGAGCAGGCTGGTCGGCAACCGCTTTACCAACTAACTGGTGTCTCTCGTGAAGTATCGAACGCGCCAATTCCCTTTCATCGAGTTGTTCCGCACGCCCTCGGAAGAGCAAGGATGTGGGGAGAAAGTAGAGGGATCCTCCTGAGAAAATGCACCCGTTCGAGATAGGCGAAAGGGAAAGGCACCCCGACTAGACGATTCTCCCGAGCGAATTAATCAGCAGTTCTCTCAGGAGATTCTGAAGGACCAACTACCGGTCAACTATCAACCATTGACAATCAGGGAGTACAACAGTACAATCAACCCTGAAAATCACTCAGTCAAATTTGACAACCAAACTACTCTTCATTAGTACACGAATAGAGTGAAGTGTCGGGCCTTCCTCACCACTCTGGCCAGATCGGCACAACGATGGTTCCAAATTTTGTCGGACGGCTCAATACGCAACTTCAAAGATTTCTGAGCGACATTCTTGCTGAACTTCGCTAGCAGCCGGCACTACTAGAAAATGAACGTCAATCTGTTCACCATTAAGCAAGTGCCCAAAGAAGCACTGCGGGCCTACATTAAATGGTTCAACCAGATAGTCATGGACATCCCTTCGGACACCCCAGATGTACTGGTCAGTGCCTTCTCACAGGGGCTAGTAGAGAGTGAGTTTTTTCGCTCACTTATTCAAAATCCCCCTAGAGACTTCGATCACCTACTCGGATGGGCCGCCAAGTACATCAACGTCGAGGAGCCCCAAACGACGCGAATGAAGGAGCCGGTCACCGAGCTGACCTCCACTTCTGAGCAACATCCCTCAAGCCATAACCACCCGCCAAAGGGACCCCGAGTGAGAACGTCTCAACAGCACCAGGAGAATCGAGCATACGCTATACAACACATTGAAGCAGAATGGCCCAGAAGCTCAAAAGGTTGAAAATGGGCGCCCCTGTTATGCTCCTACCATCGGTCGGTAACATACAACACACGAGACTGCTACGATCTAAAAGCAGGGGTAGATCGGTCGACCCAGCAAAGGTTTCGTCACAGAACTCCTCCACTCGAGCGCCAACGGCACCGTCAGTCGGGCAAAAAAAGGGAGGAGGCGAGTCCTAGGGTCGAACAGCGTAGGGATCAGGCCCATCGAAGAAGAGAGACCAGTCTTTCCCGAACCTCAGCCAAACAGACCTAGCTCTCGACACAAGAGGAGGAAAATATAAGCAATGATGCTCGGGGAGAAATCAAGATAATCGTCGCCGATCCGACGAACGGGGACTTCAACCGGGCAAGGAAGTCGCATGCTCGGCGACTTAAAATTCATGCTGTTAGATGCAACAAGGAAAAGGCGGATGGACCGGAGATCAGCTTTAGTTCCTAAGACTTGGAGGGAGTAGAAGTCTCTCATGACGACGCCATGATCATTTAAGCGGTAATAGCTAATTACAATGTTCGCCAAACTTTTGTAAATATAGGCAGCTTGGTGAACATTATCTTCAAAAAAGCGTTCGACAAGATGCAAATCGACCGCAATGAGTTACAGCCCATGACCACTCCTCTATACAGGTTCACCGGCAACTAAGTGTTGCTGATTGGCCAGGCGCGACTGGTTATATCGCTTAGAGAAGAGCCCCTAAAGCGAACGAGGACCACAAACTTCATTGTGGTAGATGCGTCATCTGCGTACAATGTCATATTGGGCCGACCAGTCCTAAATGAATTTCAGGCAGTTGTCTCCACCTTCTACCAAAAGATCAAATTCCCGGTGGGGTGACACTGTCGGAGAGGTTAAAGGAGACCAGTTGGCCGCTCGGTGATGTTATGTCAAGATGGTCAAGCCATAGACCAAAGCCGCACGGAAGGCATAGTGGCTGGAGGTGAATGCAATACTCGAAGGACACCATGCACCGGTCTACGATGAGAAGGAGGAGGTCCAAATCCACTCTAGCTGACCGAAGACAACTTTCATGGCCGCCAATTTGCCTTGGGAGAAGAAGGCTGACTTGGTTGAGTGCCTTAGGCGAAACCACGACGTCTTCGCCTGGTCGACCCACGAGCTTCCAGGAATATCGCCGAGTGTGGCTTAACACGAGCTGCATGTCCAACCAAACGTCCGCCCGATCAAACAAAGGAAGCTCGACTTCAGCTCGGAGAAAAACCAAATAATCCGTGCGGAGGTCGAGAAATTACTTGAAGTCGACCTCATTCGTGAAGTACAGTTCCCGAGCTGGCTTGCCAATGTAGTGCTGGTTTCCAAGCCAGGCAACAAATGGAGGGTGTGCATCGATTTATGTGATCTGAATAAGGCTTGCCCAAAGGACTTCTATCCTTTGCTGCGAATCGACTAGATGGTGGACTCGATAGCTGGCTGTGAGCTCATTTCCATGCTCGATGTGTACTAGGACTACCACCAGGTCCAACTTACTAAGGAATACCAGGAGAAAGTTAGCTTTATCACGGCTGACGGGGTATATTGTTACAATGTCATGTCGTTCAGGCTGAAGAATGTTGGCGAGACTTATCAAAGACTGATGAACAAAGTATTTTGAGGACATATTAGCTTCAATATGGAGGTATATGTAGATGATATATTGATAAAGTCTGTCTGAGCTGCTGACCTCTGTGCAGATGTGGAGGAGACCTGCCGAACCTTAAGGAAGTATGGGATAAAGCTAAACCCAGACAAGTGTTTGTTCGGTTGAAGAGCAGACACTTCTTAGGCTATATTGTCACTGAGAAGGGGATAGAAGTAAACCTGAGCAAGGTAAAGGTCCTTCAAGATATGCCCCCACCTCGCAACCTTAAGGAAGTTCAGTGATTGATCAGACAAATCATAACACTGTCGAGGTTTATTTCAAAGTCGTTCGATCAGAGTCATCACTTCTTTAAGATACTACGTCGAGCTACCAAGTTTCGATGGGACACCGAACATGACAAGGCACTGGAAGAGCTGAAGAAGTACCTTTCTTCTCTCCCTATATTGGCAAAATCCATTATAGGTGAGCCGCTATGGATTTACTTATCATCTACCGAGCAAGCGGTCAACTCAGCGTTGGTGCGATATATCGGTTCTGAACAACAGCCGGTATACTTTTTAAGTCATATATTAAAAGATACTAACTGTCGGTACACCCGTCTCAAAAAGTTAACATATGAACTCGTCTTGGCCATCCGGAGATTACGACCCTACTTCCTTGCTCATCCAATCGTGGTATTGACTAACAGCACGCTTGGAAGAGTCTTGCTCAACCCTGAAATGTTAGGTTGGTTGATCAAGTGGACCACTGAATTAAGTGAATTCGATATACAATACCAGCCCCGAACGGCGATAAAAGCTCAAGCCTTAGCCGATTTCATCACGAAGGTCCAGAATACCGAGATGGAGGCGACATGGAGGATTTATGTGGACGGTTCATCCACTCGGTAAGGCAGTGGGATCGGAATCTTGTTGATATCGCCATGGGAGGACATAATGTAGCTCTCCGTACGGCTAGACTATCAGGTCACCAACAATGAAGCTGAATATGAGGGCCCAATAGTTGGCTTGCAAGCAAGTCTACACGTGGAAGCCACGAGGGTCCTCATCCATTCTGACTCTCAGCTAGCAGCCCAGCAGTTAGCGGAAACCTTCAAAATAAACAACGCTAGGCTCAAGTTATACGCTGAGGTATTCAAGAAGTTAAAGGCGAGCTTCCAAGAGGTCATAATCTAGAAGATTCTCCGATCGGACAACCAATATACTGACTAGATGGCTAAGTTAGCAAGCTCCTTGAGCCCGATCGTTGTTGACAAGCCAATCGAACAAGTTCTATTGTGGCGCAAATCGATAGGACAACCACATGAGGCCCACCGATTGACAGGAGGATGCCTTTCGTCGAATTTCTCCGAGCGGGCACCAGGCCTGCCGATCGACGGAAGCGCATATGTTGAAGAAGAGAGTTAGGAGGTTCACGTTGATCGGCGATCAATTGTACAAGAAAGCTTTCGCCCGACCGCTGCTTAAGTGTGTAGGGTCGGAGGACATTGACTATATCCTATAAGAAGTGCACCAAGGATCGTATGGAAGTCATCCGAGTGGTCGATCATGGCTCGTAAAATCCTATTGGCTGGATATTTTTGGCCCACGCTTTTAAGCGGATGCCGCTCGGACAATGACCAATTGCTTGTCTTACCAAAGGTATTAAAATGTTCCCCACCGACCTATAGAAGAACTGAAAGCGTCGATGGTGTCTTGGTCGTTCGACCAGTGGGGCATAGACATAGTTAGACCGTTCCCCCTAGCAATCGGGCAAAGGAGGTTCTTGCTAGTGGTTGTCAAATATTTCTTGAAATGGGTTGAGGCAGAGCCGGTCGCCAAGATAACTGAGTATGCAATCATCAAATTCATATGACAGAATATTTTGTATCGATTCGGCATCTCGCGCAGGCTCACCTCTAATAATGGAAGTCAGTTCTCCGTGTGAAGGCTCAGAAAATAGTATGAGGGTTACGACATCGAGCAATTATTTACGTTAGTGGCCTATCCGTAAAGCAACGGCCAGGCAGAAGTCACCAACCGTGAAATTCTCAGAGGGCTTCGCACTCGGCTCGACCATGCTGGAGGAAGCTGGGTCGACGGACTCCCAAGTGTGCTATGGGTGTGTCGCAATTACTCTTAAAGAGGTGTCCGACATAACCCCATTCCAACTAGTTTACGGGGGAGAGGCAGTCGTGTCGGCCGAAGTGGGAGTAGAGTCCGACCGCTTGTCACTCTACAACGAGGATAAGGCCTATCAACGATTGATAGAGCTGGATTTGGTAAATGAAGCTCGGGATAAAGCGGTCGTACGGCTAATGGCGTATCGACAGTGTATGAAGCAAAGTTA
>JBBMJZ010049965.1:0-24679 GCA_037833815.1 Zingiber zerumbet
ATGGGTCACATAATCTACTCAATTATTTTAAAATTATATCATATTAAATAAATATATTTTAAATATGTTTTAAAATATTTAAATTATGATTATTATTAATCTTACTTTTAAAAATATAATTTTATTGTTTTGTAAAAATAATATTAATTTTTTTAATATATTTATTAAAAAAATAGATATTTGTGAAGAATAAAATTTAAAAAAAAACTAACCGTTAAACAAAAAATTTGAACTAGCTGTTAAAAAACTAATCATTTAATTTAATTTTTAATTTTAAAATTTATATTTTAAAAAAAAAATTATACACATGGGGTAGATTAGTCCTGGCCCACCCCATACATGCTTGAACGCGTTCAAGCGGATGAAAGCAGAGTTGACATCTACAACGCGACATTAAATGAATATGCCTTTATAATGCAGCATTAACGTCACGTTACAGATGTCCTTAGCGAGTGACATGTGAAAAAGAGAAACTGATGAACCTAATAACATGATGGTTCTAGTAAAGAAAAATCTGAGCCGAGTACCTTCGATTCCTTGACATTCTAACTTTTCAGTAGTGTCTTGGCTTCTTGGGCACTATTCGACGTCTTAACTTCTTGGTCTCCCGTCTCCTTGGTGACTCAACTCAAATTCGGCTATTTTAGAAAAATAATAATTATTATACAAATATCATATTAATTCAGGAAAAAGAAAATTATCATACAAATCTCATATTATTTTGGAAAAAAAAAATATGAATAAGTTTTGAATTATCTAAGGAATTAAATACTGATAAAATGTAGCTTTTTTATATCCAAATTACATGTATATATAGACATCAAAATCCAAATATTGTTCCTCTTTTTCTTTTTCTTATCTAACTTGAGTATTGGAGTGATTAGAACCCCTAATCATTATTCTAATTTTCTTCTAGTTTATTTTTATTTTCATGTAAGCCCATAAAATAATTTTATCATCCTCGTTATCATCTAGCATTGATGATTAAGACTCACCGGGAGGATTAAAGATTATTTTTATTACATGATGATTTGGTGGATTTATCTTCCTTCTCGCACAATTCAGGCCAGTCACGTGGGAACTTGAGATGACACCGTGATGCTCGTGCTCTGGAAAATTAATTTTCATAATCAATAAATTAAATATCGATATAGACGGATCATAAATTAGTTTTTAAATAAATAAAAAATTGATATAGGTATGCATATCAATGTGAAATTATTTAAAAGGTAATGAAAATTGATTAGGAATAATTTTACTATAAAATAAATTAAGAAATTAATTAACCAGTTAATGAACGGGGCAGCTGGAAAATTAATTATTAGTTAATTCGTTAATTAAAGATTAATTAATTTAATTAAAGAGGTAGGCCCCTTCAACTAAATAGTGCTCCTAATTCAACAAACAATACAATGCGTAATAAACAACAAACAACAGAGTCCAGATATTTGCATAATTTCTGATTCTTTATGTAATTTATATATCAGATTAGGGTGAGGATTTAACTAAAATTAATTGTGATTTTTATTGAATTTATCTTTCCATTTATGTTATAGTTTTATGTTAAACTAAGTTGTCAGAGACTGCTGATGGTGGACAGGCCGCTCCCTATTAGGTACCATACAATTTATTCACCATCGGCGGCCTCTGACTGATTCATTCGATTTAAAACTATAATTTAGATGAAAAGGTGAAGCTAAAGAAGATCATATCAAATTTTAATTGTAATATGCGTATAAATTATAAAAAAAATATTAAAAAAATTAAAAATTACTGACAAAAAGACCTATATATGTTATTAGATCAACACAGATAATTTTCAACAACAAACTCAAACTCAAACTCAAGATACACCGTGAATATTCGAACGATAATGGACTATGGAAAAAGGAACATCCATAGAAGGAGAGAATAGCATATAAACAGGGCATAAGCGACCAGAAAATAATAACTTTTGCCGTAGTTGAACCGAAAGTCAAACTGTTGACTTTGACCATTCAAATTTTGAACACACAAGTCCTTCACCCCACTCAGATTCAGAAAATTTACCGTCAGAATTTATTCTTCTTTAATTTAGAATTTTGACTAAAAGGTATGCAATTACTCGAATAAACTAGAGCAGTCAACGGATCTCCCGAGTGGATAGCACGGCTGAGGGTATATAATTTTATAACTGAGAGGTTTAAGATTCAATTTTTAGGGTGTCATTATCTGGGATTAGCGTCTCCGTCATGTACTCTCAACTATGTACTTATATTTATCTCTCTTCATATTCATGGAATCGGCTCTAAACTAATGAGATGGTTCCAAATTTTTTTTTAGCGGTCAAGGGATCAATTAAGGACAGGACAGGTCGACCCGTGGGGAATAGGACAGGCTGGATCAATCCTTCATCGGATTGAAAAATCCCTAATTTAAGATGGATTACGAGTCAAACGAGTTAATTCACCGGGCCATTATATATATATATATATATATATATAACATTTTATTTTTAAAAGATTTAATTAATTAAATATATATTTGATGATTTTTTTATTTCAAAATTATAGGCCGACCTAGGGTTGAGGAAGATCAGATCTCCTAATTCATATTTTTGTGGACTAGGAGATGGATCATATGGAATTGTGATTGAATCGTGGTCATGATCCAACCATAATTACTTATGATCCCTCTTTGAGTTCACTGTCCCCCCATGCTATAATTTGGGTCGGGACGGGTGGTCGGAGGCCGCTCGAAAGTCGCCCCCTAGCAACTTAGCCACTTGTCCACCACCGACGACCTCCGGACAATCTCCCGCCATCCGCCCCCGATCTAACCTATAGCCTAGGGGATAGTGAACCAAAGGAAGGATCACAATTAATTATAATCATGACCTAACCGTAATTTTATATGATCTATCTTTTAATCTATAAAAATATGGACTAACAGATTTGATCGCGGGTTGAGCGCTTAGGCGGATCAGCTTGTGGCTGAGTTTGATTAATAAAATTTTAATTCAACCGATCCGATAACCTAATCCAAATTTGACAGCTTTAATATAAACTCTCAGACTACTTGCTGCGGAGACGTAGAGCCGCCATTCAAGTTTCACGAGCCGCCATTAATGGCGGCCGAGAACAGTGGCATTGCCGGTCTCCTCTTCCTCTTCTATCTCTTGGCCTCCCAAGTCTCGTCTCAAGCACCATCAATAAGCGAACAGAAGCAAATCCTGCTCCAGATCAAGCGCGATTGGGGCGACGAGCCGGCTCTGGCTTCTTGGAATGACACCACCTCCTCCTCCCACTGCGCGTGGCCGGGCGTGGGCTGCGCCGGCGCCGGCGCCGTCGTCAACCTCAGCCTCTCTGGCTTTGCAGGGCCTAAGATCTCCCGTCCCATTCCCGCTTCGGCCCTCTGCCGCCTTCCCAACATCACCCTCCTCGACCTCAGCTTCAACGACATCCCCGGCGGCTTCCCCACCGGCCTCTTCCTCTGCTCCGGCCTCCGCTACCTCGACCTCTCCCAGAACCGCTTCGTCGGCGCCATCCCTTCCGATGTCGACCGCCTCTCGCACCACCTCACCTACCTCGACCTCTCTTCCAACAACTTCTCCGGCGACGTCCCGGAGGCCATCGGCCGCTTGCCGGCAATGCAAGAGCTACTGCTCAATAGTAATCTGTTCGACGGGAGCTTTCCTCAGGCGATCGGGAACCTCTCAGAGCTACGACTGCTCACGCTCGCCTACAACCCCTTCTCGCCAGCGAGGATTCCACCGGAGTTTGGCAATTTGACTAAGCTACAGGTTTTGGTGATGACGGACATGAATCTCCAAGGAGAGATACCGGAGTCATTTGGGAAGCTGATGGAATTGGTTCAGTTGGATTTGGCATATAACGGACTCACCGGAGCAATCCCCGCCGGGATTTGGAGCCTCCCAAAATTACAGCTTTTGTATTTATACAACAACAATTTATCCAGCTCCATCGTAATCGAAGGAGAAATTAGAGCTCTGGACTTGGAGAAGTTGGATGTTTCAGGAAACCTGCTCAATGGATCGATTCCAGAGGAGTTTGGTAAGCTACAGAGCCTGTCTGTTCTCCACATGAGCTTCAACCAGTTCACCGGTGATATTCCTGCCAGCATCGGTCGGCTTCCGTCCTTGACCGATCTCCGGTTATTCAACAACATCTTAACCGGCGCCATGCCGCTGGAGTTGGGCAAACATTCGCCGCTATGGAATGTGGAGTTGAACGACAACATGCTCTCCGGCGAACTCCCCGATGGCCTGTGCGATGGCGGTGGGTTTACTTCCATCGTCGTGTTCAATAACAACTTAACGGGAAGGATTCCGGCGACGCTCGGGGAGTGCTCGACACTCGACAACTTCCAGATTTACAACAATCAGTTCTCCGGCGAGGTGCCGGAGGGGATTTGGTTAGCAGAGAACATGACAACGATGATGATGAGCGATAACGCCCTATCCGGTCAGCTTCCAGAGAGACTTCCCCTGTTTCTAAGTCGGCTGGAAATTAGAAACAATAAATTCACTGGGAGAATCCCGTCCATCGCCGGAAATTTATCAGTGTTCTCAGCGAGCAACAATATGTTCTCCGACGATCTTCCATCGAGCTTGGCGGGTCTCTCGAGGCTCCAATCCATTGATCTGGGAGGAAATATGATAACGGGGACAATTCCCGAGGATCTCTCGTTGCTGGCATCGCTTTTTCTGCTCAATCTAAGCAACAATCGATTGGCCGGCGAAATTCCGGCGTCGATTGGCTCGCTGCCAGTTCTGAACTCCCTCGATCTCTCGCAAAACGATCTTACTGGCGAGATTCCGCCGGAGATGGGCAACCTCAACCTCAACTACCTGAACCTTTCCTCCAATCAACTCTCCGGTGAGGTTCCGGCGAGGCTACAAAGCTCAGCCTACGACAGGAGCTTCCTCTCCAATCCCGGCCTCTGCGCGTCCAACTCTCGCATCGACGTCGCCGCTTGCTCCTCCGCCTCGAGAGGCAGCTCTGGAGGCATCTCACGCGGCCTCCTCGCCCTTTTCATCGTCGTAGGCGCGCTTGCGCTTCTTATGGCCTTCTCCGTTTTCCTTCACTGGGACTTGAAGAAGAGACAAGGCGACGGCGACACGTGGAAACTGACCTCATTCCATCCGTTGGATTTCAGAGAATCCAACATCCATAGCGGCATCACCGAGGAGAATCTAATAGGCAGTGGCGGCGCCGGGGAGGTGTACAAAATCACCGTCGGCCACCGCCCCGACGAAATCGTGGCCGTCAAAAAGATTCGGAGCGGAAAGAAGCTTGACGCTGCGCTCGAGAAGCAATTCGAATCGGAAGTCCAAATCCTGGGCTCGATCCGCCACAAGAACATCGTCAAGCTGCTCTGCTGCATCTCCGGCGAGGATTCCAAGCTGCTGGTCTACGAGTACATGGAGAACGGGAGCCTCGACCGGTGGCTTCACAGGAAGCCATCGTCTCCGGCGGCGGGAGGGGGGCTCGACTGGCCGACTCGGTTGGAGATCGCCATCGGGGCGGCGAGAGGACTGTGCTACATGCACCACGACTGCTCGCCGCCGATCATCCACCGAGACGTCAAGTCGAGCAACATCCTACTGGACTCGGAGTTCAACGCTCGAGTCGCCGACTTCGGGCTAGCGAGGATGATGGCGAAGGCCGGCGAACAGGGCCTAGTCTCCGCCATTGCCGGCACCTTCGGCTACATGGCTCCAGGCAAGTCCAAGGATTTAGATCTCAAGTTTCCTCATTTGCCTAAATCTTTTTTCTTCTGATCGGCATTTGCTTCTTCGAGCAGAGTGCGGGCATTCCAGCAGAATAGACGAGAAGGTGGACATATACAGCTTCGGCGTCATCCTTCTCGAGCTGACCACCGGAAGGGAAGCTCAGGACGGCGGCGGCGACGAGCAATGCAACCTGGCAGAGTGGGCGTGGCGGCGACTCCTGCGAGGAGACAAACTGAGTGACGCGTTAGATCCTCGAATCAAGGAGTCGCCTTCCGTCGAAGACATGACCATGGTGCTCCAGCTGGGCATCATGTGCACCACCAGGCTGCCTTCGCGTCGGCCTTCCATGAATGAGGTGTTGCACTTCTTGCTCCAGTGCCACCGGCCGACGGCCGGCGTCGAATGTGATCCTTGTGCGGAGCAGGATGCGGCCGCGCCTCTCCTATCCGATGGCAACGCCGACAGCAACTTGGCAAGCAATGTCTGAAACGACAATTGAAGAGGAACAACACAAAAAGTGAAAATAAATGATTTTTTTTTTCTGTTCTACAAAACTATAAATTTTCAAAATATGACCAAGAATAATGAACACAGATCATATTGAACTGAAATATGTAAAACACCGTCTCCTCAGGACGGCCTAATGGCTAGCGCATGAGGTGTTGCCATAATAAGATCTGAGATTCAAATCTCAACAAAGCTGAAATAAAATACCTCCCTTATATGCTAGTCACTATTCTAAATGCTAGTAGCCTGGCTAGTAGCAAAACACCACTATGAGTATGCAAATCCAACAATAGAATCAGATTTAACAACAAATTCAGCATCATATACATGAGACGATCAAATCTGACATACAATAACGAAATAATCGATCGCCTTTCTTCATTTCCGATCCACCTCAAATGCCTGCTAAGGAACCTACTGCTGGTCATCAATGCACAAAGAATCAACCTCCAAATTGAATCTGTCGTATATTCATCGCGAGTGCAAAAAAGAATAGCAAGCATAAAGTATATGGATCTTTGTATCTTTGGTAGCATGCCTATTCACAAAATTATCTTAATAGAAGAATGATATCAGTTGGACATATGCCGAATCTATATCGAGTTGTCAATGAATCATTTTGTTCGATCTGCCGGAGGTCTGATGTCATTTGAATGCAAAGTCGGGCACTTTCCATTTCCATTAGCAGTCTCAGGTGGCGACCTGTATCCCCAAGGGTTCTTGCTGGTCCACTTCCATTGATCTCGGCACATCTCTTCTATGCCATACTTTGCTCTGCAGAAAGCACATAATCCATCAAAGGATAAAGAACTGGCCGTGCCATAGAATTTCAAGATTCGACAGACTCCTTGCAACTTACATCATAGCTTTTGGAATTATAAGATGAGAATTAAGACGATAAATAAGATACAAGAGTGAAGAATAAGGTAATTTTTATTCAATGAAGCACTTCTAATGAAATTAGGTAGACTAAAGTACATACTTCCAGTGCAGTTCCTTCTCTGCTTTGGCAGTGGATGCATAAACAATTTCAGCGTCACCAGGTCGCCTCCCTGCCATGACTACTGGAATTTTCTGCAAGGATTTTGGAGGTGAGGAGCTACGGAAGAACAAGTAAAGATGAAACCACATACTCAAAATGTCAGTAGCACCTTTCCAGAAGCCTTCTCAAAAGCTGCAACTATTTCTAAGACGGATGTTCCCCTTCCAGTTGCTAGATTATACACTTCGCATCCTGCATCATGTAAAAACCTTAAATACTATCGCTCGACTCTCGTTTTCTAGCTAGGTTATTTAGTAGATGTATGCATGATTAGATAAAATGCCAGTTCTTGGGGGCATGTGAAAAAATGTATAGCTTCTTATAAGGTACTATTCCAGCGACTTGCAAGTATATAAATTTGTGATTGCACAAACCTAGATGAGGACCCTCAAAGAGCTTCTGCAGAGCTGCAATATGTCCGTCTGCTAAATCGAGGACATGGATATAATCCCGGACCTGGAAGAACAGTTTGGTGTCCATAAGAAGATATGTTGAATCATAAAGGCAAACAGAAAAGCATTCTGCATATAAAAGATAGCAAACTAAAAAGTCAAGTAAAAGACTATTACAGTTTGGATTATATCTATTTCAGCCAACTACTTCTATTAATAATAAATCCAACATGTCTAAAACTCTTAATTATAAAACTTCTATATTCATTCATCTTAACAATTTGCTCACTTCTTCCCTTATTATTGAACCATATTTCATCTTTCCGTCAAAATCAAACCATACTCATGAACAATAAAATTTTTAGCTTCTTCAAAATCTATTCAGCATCAGGCAAGTGCTTATAGGCTAATGCCAAAATCACTTTGAAACACCTGATTTATGTTTTTAAAGCAAGTATACTGGTGATTGTTCATCTAAAAATTGAGTTCATAGAGTAAAGACGAGTACTGGTGTTCCATCCTTGGTTGGATAGTCATTTCCAAATATTGTAAGAGCAGGTCTCCTTCCAACAGCAACTTGCTGCACATAGGGCATGAGGTTATTGGGAACTCCACGAGGATCTTCACCAATGTATCCACTGGGATGAGCTCCAACAGGATTGAAATACCTTAACAGAATTATATCCCACTCATTGTCACCTTTACACATATCACGGCACATATCTTCAGTCATAAGCTGCAACAACATACAAGGAAACAGTAGTTCAGACAGTAGGCCCATTTGGAATAAAACACAGAGACAAAGAGTAGGGGGAAAAACCTTAGTTCGGCCATAGGGGTTTATTGCAGATAAAGAATACTCTTCTGTACATGGTACTTCCTTGGGCGACCCATATACTGTGGCTGAAGATGAGAATACTAGCTGAAAACAATAAGATGAAACAAATATTACATAAAGTAATATATGGGATGAAGTGCATAGCTAAAAGACGAAATAATTTGTAAGGCCACAATACATGATAAATACACTGGTGAAATCAAACTGCCAACTCAAAATTGATTATTATCAATACAAACTTTTGGACATTGAACAAATCCATGGGTATTTGTCCATCACAAGAAATTGAGCAAGTAGTTAAACGTGACTATTGATACACCAGCATCATATGCACCATTGAGTTGTCTTTGACTTTTCTAAGTTATTTACTTAAGTAAACATAGCACAGCTTCTTATTACTATAGAGCAAAAATATCTACAAACAACTTGCTGAATAAGTTATATAAATTTTCAATGTCTGCTATAAATTAGCTGTTTTTGGTAAGATGTAAATTTTTTTGCATTTGTTGTTTGATTATACCCAATATTTCTTATATAGACTATGACTTCTCATGCAAAAGTCTCCTAATAATCACACAAGAATCAAAAATTTCTTTTAGTTTAAACCATGCATACTTTAGAGATAAATGAAAAGATACCTAAAACTTTTACTTGTATGAATTTATCCAATTATTACCCTTTTTTACTATGGCAAAGTTGTATTTTGTACATTCAACATTCAATTTTTTGTACTTAAACAAATAAATGGTAAGGGCATGCAAGACTCAAGGAGGACTAGAGAGTAACCCAACTATTGTGTCATTTATGCTGTGAGGTTGTATAGTTTGAGATAAAAAAACTTGAAAAATTTCTTTCTTTGAAAAGATATGGCATCATGGAATAAAACTATATGATACCAAATCTGAAATGAGCCATTTGAAAGGGATAGAAATAGATAGCAGCTTTAATCACTTAGCTGTTTCAAAAAATAATAAAGGTTTCCATACAAAAGTACCATTTATTCTATGTTGAATCAGAAATTCAGATGTAGCCATGAATTGGTAAAGGTTAACTTTGTCCACAACATTTCAAGATGCTGATTACCATTGAACAACTTGTACAAATATGTCTCAGCAATTAGATTGCTTGTAAGCATAAAGACCACAGCACCTTTTTGCATCCATAAGCAGCCATTACTTCAAAGAGAATTATTGTACCAATGAGGTTGTTGTTGTAGTAAAGTAAAGGTTTTCTGACACTTTCACCAACAGCCTTTATTCCAGCAAAGTGTATAACGGCATCAAACCTGCAGGGAAAAATAAGAGCATGAGGTTATAACATCAGTAAACACCTCTAGAAAATAGGTTAACATAAACTAAAAAAGGCCAAACTGAAAACCATTGGTTCATAGCCATAATAAGCCCCTCACGACTGGAAGAAAAGGTAGGATGAATTTTTTTAAGAATGATGACTGGCTGTGCTAGTTCATTTTATCACTCACATACGGGCAAAAATATGACAGACCTGGATACCCTATTTCTAAAGAGAAAACAAAAAGTGTCACCAATACTAAAGAAACTTACTTAGTTGAAGAAAAGACCTTTTCCAATGCTTCTCTATCTCGAAGATCAATCTGCAAGTAAACGTGCAAAGATGCTTTGTAAATCAAATTCAACTACAGAAATTTAATTTCTTTTATGAATCTTCAAATAAGGCTACTCTACTCTTTGAAATTTCAGGCAAGCCAGCTCAAGAACATTTTTACAAACAGTGAATCCAAATCTATCTATCTATATCCATGTTTCATTCTTCGAAGAGCAAACAAAGTTTGTTAGGAATAAGCAAAATAACTTGGACTGACAGACGTGAGTACTTAGGTACGTGATTTGGCATCTAGAACTTGACGTTTCACCTAATTTGATGAAACAAAATCAAATCGTTGACCCAAAAAGGGCCCTTTAAAACTCTCCTTTTGTCATCAAGATGCTTCCTAAATCCATGAAAGAGGGGCCAGTTTTTTCTGATTCAAGCAGCATTTAAGATCCATGATCTTACAACTAGAGCCTGTGGTTTCCTCAATTAGATGAAAACGATGTCATGGGGCAGCAGCAAGAATCACTAACAAAGCCCTAAAGTGACATGGCTTCAGATCTCAACATTGCCCACTCTTCGAAGACAAAAAAAAAAAGACAACTCTAAAAGTGGCATAATCTATCTGCTAAGAGTGCCGGAACATACGAGAAATCCGGAGCGAAACTCGCAATGTCATCAACATAAACCGGATTATCTCGAAAGAACCATCCGAAGGAATCAAAACCGAATCTTTCCGCTAAAGTAGCCATTCCGGAGTAGTAAATCCCAAAAGAAAAAGTCCCCCTCAAGACCGAAAGGTCTAAACTTGGAAAAATCCGTCTGCAGGCGGGGAACCGAAGGGAGTCAACTCAACCCGGTACCTGATGGAAGGAGAGATTCTTTCCGAACTCCCCGGCGAGCTCCCTGACCCGGTCGAGGGCGACTTCGGATGAGTTGTCGAGGTTGTCCGCCACGACGGCGCGGTACCCTCCCTTGAGGAGCTGCAGGACGGTGTGGCTCCCGATGTACCCGGCGCCGCCCGTGACCAGGATTGTGCGCTGAGTGGACGGCGGCGAGGGCATCGTATCAGCAGACGGCCGAGATCTGAAAGGTGAGAGCTGCGAAGAGGAGGAGAGGGAAGGGGGGAGGGATTGGGATATAGTGGGGAGGGAGGAAGGTATGTGCACCAGTGGGTTCCTTACCGCCATGGTCTTCGAGCGTGCGCTGTCAGCGAATATAACTTCCAGCAAATTATTAATTATAAAAAACAATATAATTTTAAAAATACCTTTAATATTCCATAAATATCAAAATATTTAGCGAACTAATTTAGGTATTAATTTAGAAGGAAAAAATAAATATGTTAATTTCGAATTGATATTCTTTGATAGCAAATGGGAATTTTATAAACTTCTTACTTTGATAAAATTCATAAGAATTTTTAAAAAAATATTAAATGTTTTGGGAAATTCTAAAAAAGATATTAAATATGTGATTAATTCGCTCGTGCAAATTGTAGGTCTAAAAGAGTTATTAACGAATTATTCTGGTCCGGCTTGATTTAATTTTAAAACGTGATAAAAGATCACTAAATTAGATTTTTTTTTAAAAAAAAATTAATTAGCCTTCTTCGCCTACTTTCCATCCGAGTAAACGGAGGAGAACTCGTTGAAATTATTTTTTTTTGAAAATATCCATTATGAACGTGCATTTAAGTATCTAATATAGCTGTGTAAAAACATTTTTTTTAATAATATATGTCAGTTTTTGCCCCGATTGATGCTGTAGCTAGACGGCCCTTTTTTTAAATAAAGATATTTTTTAAGGCAAAAGTCGCTCCCTTTGTTTTTAACATAATGAGTATCATTACTCAACTATTTTCTACTATACAATAATAATTTATTTATATTATTATTTTTTTCTTATTTTTTTTTCTATCTAAATCTAGGCTTGAAATTTAATTGTTATGATTCCACCTCCTAATCAATTGTAAATCTCTCAAGAAAAATTTAATATATTATAAGTTTCATCATTCAACATGAATAAAAAATTATTATTTCTAAAAAGTTAGGATTTAATTCATATTATAGAACATTACAATTTTATACTGGTACAATGTGAATATTAAACTTTAAATTTTTATAAGTCATAGCTTTTGATTTAACTAAATCATGAGACTGATAAAATATCAAATCGAAACTTATTTAGACATTTACAACTAGTTATGGAGTGAAATTATAATGGCTCGATTTTAGACTCAAAAATATCATTTAAATTTTAATGGAGGCTTCGAATAATTTATTTTTTAAAAAATTTCATATTGTAGCAACTACAAAATTATATTTGCTACATTAAACCTGAAGGTTTGATAGAGAGAAGCTAGATAAACATCCCTATGATAATTTGACGGAAAAAAAAAGGGCATCATTTTGACTTTGCCTATTTTTTAATACGTGACCAAAAGAGAAGCTAGATAACCACCTAAACTAAGAAGGTGTGATAGAGCATCCGACATGAATATATAATTGATAAAGAGTGCGAATTATGTAGACTTTACTGGATTGATTTTATAGACAAATAGTCTTCCCCTAATAACAATAATTTCTTTTATATGCGCCCAAAAGAAAGAAACTCATCTGCCTGGACATTGAATGTGTAACGGGTATCCAATGTGAATACATAACATAGTCAATAAATAGTCCAAATTATTCGAGATTTGTATTGATTCTTTAGGTAGATGGTCTTTTCTTAATAAAATATTTTTTATATGTCATTAAAAGAGAAGGTAGATTGTCTGCCAAAACTATGGATATGCGATGAGGCATCCAACATGAATACATAGCCGATAAAGAATTCAAATTATCTGAGATTTGTACCTCATAAAATATTTTTTTTATATGTGATCAAAAGAGAAGATTGATGTTTGCTCAAACTATGGATGTGATGGGGCATCCAACATGAATACATAGTCGATAAAGAATTCAAATTATTCAAGTTTGATTTAGTCTTCCTCTAATAAAGTATTTTTTTATATGTGATCAAAAGATAAGGTACATATTTGCCTAAATTATGGACGTGTGATGAGACATCAATGCATAGTCAATAAAGAGTTCTAATTATTCGAGCTTTGTATTGATTTTGTAGGCAGATGGTATTCTCCTAATGAAATTATTTTTATATGTGATTAAAAGAGAAAATGGATGTCCGCCTAAACTATGGATGTGTGATGGGACATCCGACGTGAATGCATAGTCGATAAAAAATTTAAATTATTCGATCATTGTCTGATTGATTCTATAGGTAGATGGTCTTCTCTTAATATATATATATTTTTATTATATGTGATCAAAAGAGAAGATAGATATATGCTAAAACTATGGATGTGTGATAGGGCATACGATGTGAATACATAGTCGATAAAAAATCCAAATCACACGTACGAGAATGTTTGTATATAGAATTGGCTAATCACAGAGGGATGCCCGGACTGTCGGCTTCCAATATAGTTAATGGCTGCCGTTGATTGCCTTAATCAGGTGGTTGTTGGAGACTTTGACACGGAGACAAAATCATCCCTGTGAAAATGGGGGTCCAGCCGTTGCTTTAGCCATGGTCCAGGGCGTTGCTCGATAGCAGCAGGATGATCATCAGATGACCAGAGGTGGCCCTGTCGAGCATTTTGGTACAACCTAACTTACACAATTATTATTGTTTTCCTTATTGCCATGGCTTTGTATTCCTTATGTGACTTTAATGTTGATTCTAATGTTGTTGGTTGACAGGGGAAAGGATGGCCATCATTTGTATGACCCACGGCAGCGACAGCGACTCTAACACATATCTAAGGCTGAACTATGATGCAGTTCCCATGGAATGTCCAATTGACTAGGAGCTGACAGATATATTACAATGAATATCCTATGAAAAAAAATTCTAACCATTTAACTATAAACTGGCCCTTGTGATTACTTCTCTTCGTATAATTTGGAGACATGCGATGAGTGATGACTAGAATAATTGTAATAATCTTTTATGATACAAAAGGCTGAACTATGATGCCCTCCCTACTAATGAAAGGGTTTATTCCATCAGCCACCTCTTAGCGAGATTGGGAACCTTTTGGGGCTTATCTTCTGGACTAAATATAACATACTGCAATTTATATTAATCTGATGGAATCCTATTCATAATCCTTCTTTCAGGCTAACTAATCTCAATAATTGGCTTTGGACATTATGGAAAGGGAAACGTGCATGCATGTTTGTTAAAATGTATGCTGGCAGGGGGATGAAGCTTTCTTGGAAGCTACAAAGTCGGAAGGGGTTAGGTATATCTGGCTTCATTCTGAATAGGACAAAGTTTAAGACCAAGAAACTTACACTCAGTTTAATAATAGTGATTAAGAAACATGTGGATTTGAATAAGGAAAAAAAATCCATTTCACTTCCCAAAAGTTTACTTTTTAAATGCTCAGATTTTTAAACTGATTAAAATACCTTCTAATATTTTCAAACTCTAATCATTTTACCCCTAACTAATGACGTTGATATTTTACTTGCTGGAACTGATGTAATACATATATAGCATACTCGTCACGCCATCACTTGCTAAGTGAATTAAGGATGCTAATGATTAGAAGGTGGAGTACCAACAGTAATAAAACTCATCGGGGGCACTCTGACAGTTACAAAATTAGGAAGGGTATTTTTGAATTTAGTGCAAATAACATAAAAGAACACGCCATTGTTGCAAGAAATCACAACTAACGGGGTCCCAAATCAAATTAAGATGCACAGCTCTTGGAACAAACTGACCTGAATTCTATGTGCAAGGCTTAGTACATTGAACTTTGAGGTGAAGGGTTCCCTTAAGTTTCACCTAAAGAATCTCGTTAAGGGCTCATCTCATCCTCCTGTGTTGCCGACAATTGCAATTGCAGCATGAACTACGAAGCTACCAACGATGATTTACCATAATCTGACATTGTAAACATGGAATAGCTCACTGTTTCTTGTAAAATGAATCAAGTAAATAGTTTATCTGAGTGAAACAGATCAATGGACAAACAACAAACAATTGAAAAGCATATCTTCTACCAGGCTGACATTTATATTCTTGCAAAAGTTAAGCAGAAATAAGAGGCATGCCTTCCCAATTAAACGTTCAATTTTGAGAAGCATGGAAAATGCTTATGAACCTTCCTTTTTCAAGGTGCAAATGGCATGCAAATTTGGAGCTTGTGAAATTTTTAGGTCAAATAACTGCTATCGTATATCCATGGAAGTTCAAAATTCAATGTTAATATAAAATGCATGCATGAAGGATACTTAATGTAAATTAAAAGTACAACATCGACTTTTCTAAGTATAGATAAGTAACTTGGAAAGGACAAACATACTCTTGCTAAGAACTTTTTGCTCAAACGCTAAAGTAGTACTCCATATAATTATTGTAAACTATTCAGTATAAGGTCCTTCAGATTTTGATAATCGCATTCATTTTTTTTCTTTATGACTATATTCCCTTCTTTTTTTTTTTCATTTTTTGGCAATTCATATTTTAAAATTTTTTAATTAATGTTCTTGCTTCCAATGACATGCTACCACATTTTCCATGTCTTTGATATTAGTAATAAATCATTGTGCTTAGAGAACACATCATACTTAATATGGTTTCGTCATGCATCTATATGAGCTGAAAGGATATATTATAAACATAGCTAGGAGAATTGTTCCAATTTAGATCCTAGATCTTCCTAGTTCAAGAAATAGAGGGATGCACCTTATCTTGTTCCTAGATGATGGGTTACTATGAATTCATTAGACTGAACAATACCTATAAGGTTTCCTTTTTCTTCTTCCCTTCAAGGAAGCAAGCCTACCAGCTAGTATGATCCAAATCTGTTTTCAGGAATTTAGCATTCTAAATTCAAGTCGGTCAACAGAATATAATAGCAATTTTCCATTGTCTCACTAGTCAACTGTCCTCTAGTTTAGCAAGTTAGCCAAAGGTTGCTGTTGCACCCCAACCTGCAGCGTACACATGCATGTCTTGTCACTCAGGTTCTTACTTTGCTCCAAAGTAATTGATTCCTGCAGAAAGAGCTGAAATACTCTCATCTACGAGTTAAACCTTGTCTTCCTTTCGCCAATCTCATTTTGGTCTTTAAGGCATTTCCAGCTATAATAAAAATTACAGAGAATTGAATATCCATCTCTATGAACTGAGAGGGATATCACAACAAATTCTATCATTGGCATTATGAGAAAGTTTAAACCTGAAGGCATGTATTGATGATCCTGGCTGATAATCAGTAATTGAGGGAACAAGATAATAATATTTAGTGCAAAGAACACCATGCCTTACCAGAATACGATTACACAAGTTCTGTATATGTTTCTTGAGAGCCAAGAAGCCTTTCCACTTCATCATTTGCCTCAGCTTGTAGACGCCATCGCTACAAAAAGTATAAGAAGAATTGGAAGAATATTAGCTGCAAGATTATGCAAACACAAGAGGAGGAGACTACATGCCTCTTCAAGATTTTCTAACTCCATAATCTGCTGTATCTGTTGTGCGATGCTCTCCTACACATTGAAATATATAAAAATGGAAGTTACTAATATTTAAATGAAGTCTAGTTGATGAGAAATAGTTTGTTTTCTAATACTGACTGCATTGCTCACTGCTTCAGCGGCAAGAACATCAGAATCCATTTCCACTTCAATTTCAATCATCGAAGATATCTGCATTGAGTAAATACTAGTCCAATTTTTCTAATATCAAAGAAATGAAAACAAAAAGGTAATACTTATTTCTATTCGTGAAACCTACTTTTGCATAGCTGTCAATCAGCTCAATCCTCCCTGAAAGGGAACCTTCCAAGCTTCTCTGCACCCTTTTAACTCTACTTCGACGAGCACTAAAGAAAAATGGTTTCGAAACATGGGACATTGTGGAAAACACTTTTGTACTCATTAATTTTTCTGAGGAAGAAATCTAGAGGATAAAAGGGATCATCATGAATACCGATAAGAAGGTTCTCCGATGGCTACAATTTTGTTTTCTAACTGGCACATTCGTGCCAACATCCAAACCTGAAAAAAAAATCTTCACAAGATTATATAACTGATTGAAGTCCTAAAAGAGCATTTGACAGTTTACTGAGGAACACTGTGGAAAAATCTAAAAAAATTCAAACCCTCAATAAGGTTTTTGTGAGATGAAAGTTATTAAAAGGGCAACAAAGAAAGAGCAGACCTCTTTTTCAGCTGCCTGCCGAAGCTCTTTAATTCGAGCCTGAAGAAGATCATATTGAGATAAAAGCTGCTGCTTGAGAGCAACAACATCTACCGTCCTTTGAGGAAGCTGGATAATAACACCAATTATTATTTTTTAAACAATGCTATAAATAATATTCATCAGTAGAAGATCAAGTGTAATAGCTGTACAAAAAGGTAAATTGAAAATTCAGAATTGATTAGAGAACCCATTGTAAAACAACATTAACTTGTTATCTAGAATTTCAGGCCTTTAGTCCCAACAATAACTTCGACACTTTTCATGTTCATTTCTGTTATTTAATACAAACTTATCTTTTGATTGCAAAGGAAGCATGAATGAATGTGTAAGAGAGAAAAAACTAATTGGCTACAACTTAAGGATTTCTGATTGAAAGACCTGCACATATCACTGGGTAAGTCTTACAAATGCAACAGCATAATTTTAAATAAGAAATACATGTGGAGAGCCATTTTTAGGACAGTAGGCACCCATAGCATGGTTAATTTTTCCACTTTTCTTCTTCTAGGCTACATTTATTTGATGGCGATTATCTTCCTCAAAACACAGTTCATTAGGAAAGACAATCAGATCACAATTCTACAATATATTCAAACTGAATGCCAACAGATTAAGCTTCGCCACTGTGCAGTATACATTACCCAGTAAGCATACAAAAACAAATAAATAAGCAAACAGTTAATCTATATATATATATATTATAACATGTGGGTAAAATAATCAGGAGAAACCACAAGTGCACACACTAGAGTATAGATCACCAATAATCATGTGGTGGCAGTCTTTCATTTCACTCCAAGAAGTTACATGTAAAATTAACCTTTTTATTTTTGACCATTTAAACTGACATCATCTTTGATTTGTTTTAAGACATGTTATATAAAGGAATGTGCACAGGGAACAAAGCCAACCTAAAGATTTTTAGCAGATCTTAAATAGATTATGAATCCATAATACTGATTTTCCCAAGTCAAGGCAATAAGAATGCAATACAACAAATAGGAAAACATGTGCACCTTGCGCATTTCAGGAAGAACTAATCTGTTCATGGTAGTTTCTAGAGCAACTGATGCAACAGCAGCTGCTGCAATGAGTCTGGGAAGGCTGGGGTCAATAATTGCAGACATAGCATCTCCACTAGACAGCAGAACAAGCGAAGGAAGCAGGATATATGGATTAATGAAAAATGAAGAGCCATTCTTGGCTGGAGTTCTTAGCAACCGAGACATCTTTCCATTAATATGGTTTGTTAGACACATTGGCTCTCCTGAGCTGAATCCTGGAGGTCGAGTGTTCAACTTGACTGGACCAATATTTTTGTAAATAGTTGGTGGGGCTGCTAAGGAAATGGTAACACGTTCTCCTTCTTGGGCAGGAAGTTCGACAGTCTGAGTAGCGAACTTATGTGTGCGAGCAATACCAGAAGGAGTGCAAATCTGTCACATGTTAGATAAATATTAAAGCTGATGAAAACCAGATTTTTCATATCACAGCAAGGAATATAGACTGATCTCAGAAAAGTATGTTACAAATTTGTCATTACTTCTAGTTATCCTCCATATGTTTCACAATGCTTGAGAAATGAAATGAAACATGAGTAGCAACTTAAAATCCCAAGCACAAATATATGATGTAAATTCTTGTTCTATTAGATTAGCACACAATAGATACTAATTAAAACAAATACATAAAAAGAACGTGGAATTCCATTTTCAAATATTAGAACTGACTGCACAGCCTTTGCACCTTGCAAGGACAACTGCAATTGCTGCTGCATGTACAAGATTTCCTGTCATTATGTGACTTTAGAAATTGGATGAAATGACACATTATACAATAGAGAGTGTGATCATCAAGTAGGCATTAACAAAGGAGCCCAATGATGCCTATAACACAATAAGAATAACTCAGTGATTAATCTCTTGATGTTGCTATAACTAGATTCAAACAAATTAACCATGGATAACAGATTCGATATACATATAACATGTCAAATTATCATCTTTTACGTACAAAGATGTTTATCAAGCATACTGAAAGCATATATTCGGTAATCATAGCTTCAAGTTAAAACCAAGTTGACTGAAAAAGATCATGTTGAACTTATTATAAAATTGAGAAGTGATATACGCTATGTACCACAATGGAGTGAAGAGCAGCAGGAATGCTGTCTTTGTTTATCTGTAGGAATCTCAAAGCCTTCTCCCATGGTGAAATGTCAACGCTGCGTTCGTCAGGAGCATTTCCTTAGACAAATTGAATACTGCAATCAAAACCATATATATAGCAATATTTTGACTCTTGCTTCATAGATCCATAATAGCATAGCAATATAGAATGAAAACTTACTAGCACAAGACCAGCATAGCAAAAGTAAACAACATAGAACCTTGTTGAATTTGAAACATGAGTTTCATTTCAACACATATACTAGAAACAAAGCTAAATAAAAACTAAGTAGATTTGAAATCAATTCCTGCACAATAGCATACTTGAGGAAGATGGTGAAAGTATGAGATTGAACAAAGTGGAAAGTCTGGTTTGTAGGATTCAGTCACTAAAAGTTAAAAATTCATAATATTGATAACAATTTTCCTGTTTGATGGCATTTATGATTTGAAACTTAATTTCATGAAGTTGAATATTGACATGAAAGATAATGTGAAAATAATTTGAAATTGAAGGTATTAAACAATGAAATAACCCATTCACTCATCCACTAACCTGATCTCTTCTGACTCAATGTTGATGATGTTGCCTGAAACAAGCTCATACTGGTAACGACATTGGGAACAAGATGCAGACTGAGGAAGATTCATCAACCCAGTAACGAATGAATGAGATTACAGATTCCAATATAGCAATGTGAGCTAATCATCACATGTGTACGATAGTTTATTCAAGTAAAAAAAATTAACACATGACTAACTTAATTGACTAACAAATCTGAAAAAGTAAAGATGAACAAGAAATAGGAACTTATAAACATACATAAAGACCTGTTGCGCATAAACAGGAAAATCAGTACAAACATGAAATAAGAAAAAACAGGGAAATGTAAGGGGACATCCTCATCAGTGCATCAGTAGTAGTATAATAATTACAGATAAACATGAAGTATCACATTATGTGGATAGTATCAAAATGTGATTATTATTATTGATCAATTTTCAAGTGATGCATGAGGACAGAGGGATGTTAAACAAAGCAAACATGGGCTTAATTATGTTTACTTTGCTGAGTATTCTTGTATATTTTGTTGAGTCTTATCTCTGAGAAAAGAAAACAACAAAAGATACAAACTAGAGGTAGTAATGGGGCCAAACTGCCAAGCTTAGTTTGGGCCATGCCAGGCATAGCCCAATAGGAGTTGGGTGATGTTGGGCCCGGCTTGGTTTTCGAGTTTGGTTGGGCGGGAGTGGCTTGGCTTCTAGGTCATGCTAGGCGCGACCTGCATAGCGAGCCCAACCTAAAATTTTTAAATAAATAAATTTTAAAAATAGGAAAATAATTTTAAATATATAAAACTGCATTTTTTTATTTTCTATTTTTATTTATTTTTTATTTTTCTATTTTAAATTTGTTTATTATTTTATTTTAGAAAAAAAGCTAGCTTGGTGCAGTCGATGGCCATGCCCACTAATGTAAAGCCTGGCCCGGCCTGATACGGAACGGGCCAACTGGATCCAAGTCAAGCCCAGCCCGGTAAACCCTTTTTAACACCACTAAAACAAACTACATTACACCACAAATTAGGGCATTGAGTTGTATCCTCAGGTCTTTGAAAGATAGCATCCTGGGTTATGTGAATGACTTTAGGATGGCGCTATGGTTCTCAAAGAAACAATATAAGAAAGGATGTTAACTAATATAATGCTGTGCAGCTCTACCTGTACACCATGTTGTGGCTGTACAACAGCAACTGCTACCATACAGCTTGGACATCTAACAACCATTCCGAATGGAACCTAAAAGAACATATAAAAGTGCTAGTGATTATAAAAGAATTTGATAAAAGAAGAAAAACATGAAATAGTAACTCAAGATGCATAAATTGTTAAGTATATGCTGAAATGGACATAGATGGACATGTGAAAATAAAGAGCCAGATGACAGCTTCTAGCAATTTATAGTACGAGACCAAAATAAGTCAAAGTGCCATGAAGTCCTTCAACAATGAATTAAAATAATAGATATTACAAATTCCTTCAACAATGACTTAAATCAACTAGAATACACTGAAGTGCCATGAAATCATTCAATAATGACATTAAACAACGAAGGATAGGTGCATAAGGGTAGGCCAAAGTACCACAACCCTTGAACGATGGTTTAAGAGATTACGGGTAGGCAGAAATGCCATGAAACTTCCAGTATCTGAAGTGTCAAAGGTTAAAGATAGATGACAGTGATTAAAGTGAGTCTGGATGCCACGATTGCTTTAAAAAGTCAGAGTAATTGAAACCGAAAGATTAATCGGGGAAACAAGAGTTTTTGAATTGCAAAGCTAATAGTGCTAAAAGAGATAGATGGAAATTAGAAAATAAAAATTAATTACAAACAGAAGTGTGAACTGCACCTGAAAGAGAGTATTCATACGCCCACTTTTGAGCACATGCACACACATACAAAAGTTCCTCATTGAGAGCTTCAATTCCTTAGCAGCCAGACCACACTGAAATAAGCTTTAGTGCGGAGATAGTGATAGTTGAGCCACCTTATATTACAAAGGCTGAATGATTTGTTAGAGGACTGGATCCATTTGAAAGTGCCTAGACTCTTTATACTTAATATTGATGAATTGTAAGCTTTAGGACTAGACTCTTCTTTATTTTTGGCAACTCTATTCACCACAAGTTCTGAGAGCACAATACTAGCCTATGGCTAATTACTGGCTAAACTGACAATAATGTGTTGATGTGGATAATGACATTGTTCTTGAAAGGACAGTCAAGGTCTTTCCCTTATCCTTTGCTTGTCCTACTTCTAGATGCTCTTGAGTGATTGCCAAATTTACTTGGACCAGATTGAAAGAAACCTTCCAAGTAAAATTATCTTCAGAGGGGTTTGAACTCTTATGCTTCTTGGAAGTCAAAGTTGGAACCTTGGGGACCTATTCTTTGAGAGGATTGCTTCAGCTAGAACCATGAGAATAGGAATGCATTTGGTTGTAAAAGGATCGACACTTTGGGTTATGAGATGGAGAATTTATATATGTATGCGTGCACATGTGAACATGAAAAGTCATTGGGATGGAGTTACGTCACTAGCTGACCCTTTGGTGCCTTTGTGGCCTACAGATAGGAAATGGATTAAGGACATACATTTTTACATGGAGGTAGATTATTTATAAACATAGATGAACATAAAGAAAAACTTGCTTATATGGTCTACCTCATACAATTCAATCACATCTAGTGGATCTGTCAGATAAATTTGCCAAAAACTTAAAAAGTCAAGAATGAACCCCCTGTGCTTCAAATTGTGCAGGATATGCAAAATTTAAGTTGAACCATCATATAGGAATGATCCAAGGTTTAGCTTGTCATATGAAAAAGAAATGTCTTTATTATCCATTTATCGAAGTGGAGGAATGATCCAAGGTTTAGCTTGTCATATGAAAAAGAAATGTCTTTATTATCCATTTATCGAAGTGGAATGCCTTTGTCTTTTAACCAACTCACAAGGAGATATTATTTTTGTAGCAACCAGCACTTTTAGTAAAACACAGTTGATAAGAATGCCTATATCAAACATGTGGCTGTGGTCCCATGGTACAAACTTTTAGCCAGGAAGAGGATCATTGATTGGCCATCTTCAATCTGACTTGAGTCAAGATAGATAGTTCACCTAAATGACATGAAGGACAACACATTATGTGACCACACTTCCGTGTACCACCTTAGCATCAATACCCTCTGTTTTTTTTTTAAAAAAATCTTGACATAAGTGGTGCCTGTTCAGTTTAAATTGAATTGAATCAACTGAAATTAGATCAAATTCAATTTTTCTATATTGATTTTCTAGAAACTGAAGTGAATAAGCATGCAAACCAAATTGAGAACAAAGGAATTATCCATCTGTATGTGATGTTATCAATTTAGTTCAGATTGGTTCATGTGAAACGAAATTTCCCATGAAACATTATAAGTTTTTAGTTTTATTATTCAATTATAAGTTTATGGAGCACAAATTTGATCTTATAAAATGTTGGAAATTTTGTCATCATTAAAATCAAAGATATACAAATCAGGAAAAATAGGAAAGGATCATTTGTCAATTATTAGTTTTAATTAGCTTTAATTAGTTTCCTTATTATTTAATTTCCTTTTCATTAGTTTCCTTTCTATTGTAAATTCTCTCTATAAACAAGAGAGTCGTGTACCTATTCTTTAGTATAAGAAATTATACCTCTATGTCATGATGGGTATGAGCGGGTTTGTTGAGACTAAGAGATTCCAGCCTATTAGTCCCACATGAACAAGCTCGGTGATCCATTAAATAAATTGGTCCTTTCTTAACAATATAATCAATGTATTGAAGATATAATACATATATAGTAGCTATAAATAATCTAGGTTTGGGGATTAGTTATTAGTTAGTCTTTAAAAGTATAAACAATATATATTGTATTATATGCATATTAACATATACTTTTTTAGTCAAGTCATTTTTTGATATCATATATAGGCTATAGCACATATAATATTTGATAATATTAAGGTAAAATGATATATTATTTAGGAATTTATTGAATATATTTATATTGTTTTTTAAATTCAAATGCACCATCATAATTAGTCATATAACTAAGTGAACAACTTATGACATTATTTTTAATCTCCAATAACACTATTTTTGTTTTGATATACTGAAATTTAGAATTCTTAGATTTCTTTAGATAGAAAAATATCTTGTTTCTCATTTTGTTTATTGCATTGATGTGAAAAATAGGGGAACATTATGAACTAATCATCCTCTTGTTTGCTTCATTCTTCTTGATCTTAGAGAACTTTTGAGACATTGCTTCATTCTCTTTTTCAAATAAACTATCACGACTAGGGATGGAAGTCCACTTACCACGAGGTAACCAAGATCTATAGCAAAAATAGATAACTCAAGATGAGCAAGGGATGTTCAATGAAAAAGTACAACGAGCATATTGAATTACTTATCAAATCAACAACAACAACAACAACAACAACAACCAAGCTTTTTCCCACTAGGTGGGGTCGACTGTATGAATCCTTTTACGCCATTGAGCTCGATCTCCTATTATATCATCATCTATATTTAAATAAATTTTATCTTGT
>JBBMJZ010050056.1:0-24676 GCA_037833815.1 Zingiber zerumbet
GGGGGGCGGGGGAGGGAGATGTCTTTTGCCTTAAACTTATTTTCTCCATTCATTTACTTCTTAGAAGGGCCTGCTGTATTATTTTAAGAAGTTCACATTTTGTTTGTTGCTGAATCATAACAACAAATATAGTCAAGTGATGCAACTTCTATAATTTTATACTGTAATTTCAGACTGTCTTTGTATGACCCGCGATTAGGATGTCCCCATCTTTTTGGTTCATGCATTTATTTGCTGCCTTTCAGATCTTATCCTTATTCCATGTGGGAATGGTTTGATTCAAAATATACAGTTACTTTGGTTATTGTTATTACTCATTACATAAAATAGTTGTTTGAATTATTCTTTAATTTTTGTTGTGTTTTTTGTGTGTGTGCAGCATTAGGGTTATATGCTAACAAATTCAGTTCATTTTCATGTTGCAGAACATAACATTTGTTGTCTGAACTTTAAAGACAGTCAAGATGGTGAAGTTCACGGCTGAAGAGCTCCGCAGGATTATGGACTTGAAGCATAATATTAGGAATATGTCTGTCATTGCCCATGTTGATCATGGTAACGAAAAAAATGTTATCCTACATGTTTTCATTAGGGCTTATGCTCACTGATTTTTAGATCATATGGTTCTGCTATTCAATCTATTTTGTTCTCCTATTCATTGATTCATTCATTTGCTAGTTGTTATAAATGCATGTGTAACTGCTAGGTTGGTTCATTTGGGAGAATGCGCTACCTATTATCTCATAAATTATATTTTTTGTTCCTTGGTTAATTGTTTCTGCCATGTGGACAGTATTTTTTAACATATTATTTTACTTTGACTGTTTGTGAACTCACACTATACTTGGAAAGACGTACAGAGGCTAATGTATATCATCTGTTTGGCGACTCATGTCATCTGATGTAGGAAATTACTAGCTTGTTTAAGGTTACTTGATTTTTTGTAATGCTTGTTTTTCCTTAGTCATGTGTTATCATTTGCTAAGTAATAATTTTGAATCTACATGTATTGGTTGCCTGCAACCAAAGTCATTATATCACATTTGAATAATAACTCTTGTCTGCAATTTGATGTTGAAAGGATCATAAGCTGTATCCTTTGATTTTATTTATTTTAGGGGTTGAGTACCTTTCAGTAAATATTTCATTGGCAATTTTTTCTCTGGATGTGCAGGTAAATCTACTTTGACAGATTCTCTAGTGGCAGCTGCTGGTATTATTGCACAGGAAGTTGCTGGAGATGTTAGGATGACAGATACACGAGCGGATGAAGCTGAACGTGGCATTACAATCAAGTCCACTGGAATCTCTCTTTATTATGAAATGACTGATGAGTCTCTGAAGAACTTCAAGGGTGAAAGAGCTGGAAATGAATACCTCATTAACTTGATAGATTCACCTGGGCATGTTGATTTTTCATCCGAGGTCACAGCTGCTTTGCGTATTACTGATGGTGCGCTAGTTGTTGTTGACTGTGTTGAGGGAGTATGTGTTCAGACTGAAACAGTTCTTCGACAAGCCCTAGGAGAAAGAATCAGGCCAGTGTTGACCGTCAATAAGATGGACCGTTGCTTTCTTGAGCTTCAAGTTGATGGAGAAGAAGCATATCAAACATTCTCTCGAGTTATTGAGAATGCAAATGTCATTATGGCTACTTATGAGGATCCCCTTCTCGGTGATGTCCAAGTTTATCCAGAAAAGGGGACTGTTGCCTTTTCTGCTGGATTGCATGGATGGGCTTTCACCTTGACTAACTTTGCAAAGATGTATGCAACTAAGTTTGGAGTTGATGAGTCCAAAATGATGGAGAGGCTTTGGGGTGAGAACTTCTTTGACCCTGCAACAAAGAAATGGACTACTAAGAATTCCGGCTCTCCTACATGTAAGCGTGGATTTGTTCAATTCTGCTACGAGCCGATTAAGCAAATTATTGCCACCTGCATGAATGATCAGAAGGATAAACTATGGCCGATGCTGCAGAAGCTTGGTGTCACCATGAAGTCTGATGAGAAAGAGTTGATTGGGAAGGCATTAATGAAGCGGGTCATGCAAACTTGGTTGCCTGCCAGCACTGCCCTTCTTGAAATGATGATCTTCCACCTTCCTTCTCCCTCCAAGGCACAGAGGTATCGTGTTGAGAACTTGTATGAAGGGCCGCTTGATGATATTTATGCAAATGCAATCAGGAACTGTGATCCAGAGGGACCTCTTATGTTGTATGTCTCAAAGATGATTCCAGCTTCTGACAAGGGCAGGTTCTTTGCTTTTGGCCGTGTTTTCTCTGGAAGGGTTTCAACGGGCATGAAGGTAAGGATTATGGGGCCCAACTATGTTCCTGGACAGAAGAAAGATTTGTATGTTAAGAGTGTCCAGCGAACTGTTATCTGGATGGGTAAGAAGCAAGAGTCTGTGGAGGATGTTCCTTGTGGAAACACAGTTGCTATGGTTGGCCTGGACCAGTACATTACCAAGAATGCAACGTTGACCAATGAGAAAGAAGTGGATGCTCATCCTATTAGAGCAATGAAGTTTTCAGTTTCTCCCGTGGTTCGTGTTGCAGTGCAATGTAAGTTAGCTTCTGATCTTCCAAAACTCGTAGAAGGGCTGAAACGGTTAGCCAAATCAGATCCCATGGTGGTGTGTACAATTGAGGAATCTGGTGAGCATATTGTTGCCGGTGCTGGTGAGCTGCATCTTGAGATCTGCTTGAAAGATCTGCAGGAAGATTTCATGGGAGGAGCAGAGATCATTGTCTCAGATCCTGTGGTTTCTTTCCGTGAAACTGTGTTGGAGAAATCATGCAGGACTGTTATGAGCAAATCACCAAACAAGCACAACAGACTCTACATGGAAGCCCGGCCTATGGAGGAAGGCCTTGCTGAGGCAATTGATGATGGGCGTATTGGCCCTAGAGATGATCCCAAAGTGAGATCGAAGATTCTATCTGAGGAATTCGGCTGGGACAAGGATCTCGCCAAGAAGATCTGGTGCTTTGGGCCTGAGACTACTGGTCCAAACATGGTGGTTGATATGTGTAAAGGAGTTCAGTACCTTAATGAGATCAAGGATTCTGTTGTAGCTGGATTTCAGTGGGCTTCAAAGGAAGGAGCATTGGCCGAAGAAAATATGCGCGCTATTTGTTTTGAGGTGTGTGATGTGGTGCTCCATGCTGATGCTATTCACAGAGGTGGTGGTCAAGTTATTCCAACAGCGAGAAGAGTCATATATGCAGCTCAATTGACTGCCAAACCAAGACTTCTTGAACCAGTGTACCTGGTAGAAATCCAGGCTCCTGAGCAGGCTCTTGGCGGTATCTATGGTGTCCTTAATCAGAAGAGAGGTCATGTCTTCGAAGAGATGCAGAGGCCAGGGACTCCCTTATACAACATCAAGGCGTATCTTCCAGTCATCGAGTCATTTGGTTTCTCTAGCACTCTGAGGGCTGCCACATCTGGGCAGGCCTTCCCACAGTGTGTGTTTGATCACTGGGACATGATGTCATCTGATCCTCTGGAGCCAGCATCCCAGGCTGGGCAGCTGGTGGCAGATATCAGGAAGCGCAAGGGCCTCAAGGAACAGATGACTCCTCTCTCCGAATTTGAAGACAAGCTTTAAGTTAATGCGTCTCGTCATAGTATTTCCATGTACTATCGCTCTGCGGCCTCATCTTGTATCGCTTATTGCGAAGTTACCTCCTTGTTTCATTTACGGATTGCCTATCTATTTATCGTCTTGAAATACTTTAAACATTATGATATTGTGCTTCTACTCTTAACAGACTATTTGCAACGTGAAATAAAATTAGACTCGAGTTTGTAGTTCTTGGACAATATGCCTGCTGATTTGTTCAGATTGAAGTTTGCTTATATACCACATGCCAGTTTGTTTCCTATAAGACAGAATGATTCAATGCATATTGATTGAGCTTTATTGTCATTGTGATCTATCGTAAAATTTCTTTATGGGCCTATTCTCATCTGCAGGCTCTATGTCTGGTATACTAAACCATAGGGCATGAGAGTTTCTGATGCACAACACAATAAACCTGGTTATTATAATGAGCCACACGATAGTAATTTTATTGTTGCACTAAGGTTCCTTTCACAACACAATAGTCCTCAATAAATTTGTTAAACTCGTGAAACAAGAGCATATCCAATATCTCTTGTCCTTCTTTCTTGAAAAACTCAGAAATTTTCAAATAAATACCCAGACGCGACTCCGGAGAACAAAGCTCATCAAGGCGAGCGAATCAGCCATTTAAAAAAAAAAAAAAGAGGAAAGCAAACAACAAACTTAAAAACACAGAGCGAAAGCTTTTTGCCTGACTTAACCCTGCGTGCCATTTGTGTCAGTTTCACCTTCACGCTAAAGAAGAAAAAGAACACCAAGGCAATGTCTCCTCCATGGAATCAAACAGACCTTCACTGGGAGAAGGTGTCGACGAGTAGCTCGACGACATTTGTGGACGAAGCAACATCATTTTGGAGGTATAGAAGAACCGGTCCTTCCCTCCAATTCTCCTTTATAAATAGGAGCAATCGGGTAAGGTAGTGTGAAGCAATTTATGCTCATAATATTATTATGACTGTTTGCTATAAGTTAGCACGATCAATTTAATGGAATTAAAACACTTGCTTCCTTGATTAAATACCAAGTTTGGGTAGTTTTTTTCTGTCACTAAATGAATATTAAATATATCCTTAAAGAATGCATTGATTAACTACACTAAATAAAGAAGCAATTTGTCCAGAATTGCTTGCAACGAAATCAATATGCATTCAAGTAAATTTACTACGCTTAATTATCACCGTCGTCTAAAGGAGTGATCTGACCCATGACCCATCAAAGTTAATAGATACGAATAAATTTGCTGAACCAATGCTTTAAACTCTGTTGGTAAATGTATCTTAATAACTGAAAAATGTTCAAACACCTAAAAGGACTAGCTATATCAGAGTAACTAACTCCATATCATTTGTTATAGTTTGAATCTTTTAAGAGGAATATCAGTGCACAGACTCCATTTTTAAAAATATTTTTAGAGAGATAGAATTGATATATGATTTATTCAAAGCAGCCATAGAGGTATGGAAATGATGCATAACTTTTTTTTTTTGCATCTGAGGCTTTAGATTTTTGTGATTATTTTTTAACAAGGACTCTTAAATATCAAAAGCTTATTACGCAAAATCCTATGGAGTGGGCATTATTAATAGGGAGGAAGCGAGGTTTATCGGGACCCATGTTTCGAGCTTCTGGAATACAATGGGATCTTCATAACTCTCTAATGTTATTTTGTTCGTGGGATCTATTCTCCATGTAATGCCCTTTGGCAGATACCTCTCAAGTATTGTTACCGCGTAGATGCACATATGCAACGATGTACATTAGATCTGCCCCTCCTTTTTGCCTCAGCATCAACCTCCTTCCGCATGGGAAGGAGACCTTCCACTCATTGTCTCTGTTGCTCTCGGCTCCAAACACCCGACCGGAAACCTCCATACAACATTGCTTTTGATGTTGTAAGCAACATATTTATGTGTTTATAGTAGCAAAGCTTGATAATGCTCAAACTTGTCAACTTATCTCGTTGAGTTTGTATACGAGCAAAGATTGTGCTCATCCTTTTTTATGTTTAGTTACATCATCAGTCCATAAATAGAAATAAGAAGTATTATGAATATACACACATATTATGTTCTTTATATGTTTAAATAGACATTGTTGTGTATCTTTTTCATTTTTAATCAACATATAAAAGCTAAAATATTATTCTTATTCCTATGTAGCCCTAGCAATACACAGGCAGGCACCCCAAAACCTTGCTATTTTTGAATGTTTTAATTGAAATAATTAATTAGACTTAATTGACACCAAATAAACACTCGTATTCAACAAAATAATTCAGATGTTTGGCATTGGTTTGTGAAGACGCTCGAGCCTCTTGTTCTTTAGAGGTCACCTACTTGTTAGATTATCTAATAAACTATCGAGTGGAAGCACCTTTGCTCCTTGTTTATTGTATCAACCTAACTGCAACCGGTTTAGTATTAATGAACATAAATGCCAAAGACATATTCCTCAACCTAACAAATACCAAGAACAGTGTTGAATATTTCAGCCATCAGTATCCCAATGCAAACTTTACACTGAAAGAACCAAATCATTTGGATAAACAACATAAATTTTCTTTTTTCCCCCACCAGTATGATTGCAGTTTATGATAAAGATGCACTTATAATCTCAACTAAACCATCAACAGGAAACTCAAAAATATTCAAACCAGAGACAAAAAAGAAAAACACTGCAAGAGCCAAACCATTTGGATAAACAAGATAACAAGAAATTTGAAATGTGCCCTGTTTTCATTAAATTGCCTGGTTATTATAATGTGTGTCTTGTTTCATTAAATGAAGAAAACAAGATGAATGTAGAGTTTTAGATCAATCGGTTCTAATTTTCCTGTTCATAACATCGTGATAGTACAAGAGGACGCACATTGGTTGACCAAGAATGCTGAAAAAGATCCAAAAGATCATGTTGCCCACCTGCCCACTCAGCATAAAACAAGTTAGACTCTTCATGATACATTAGCAAATCTCATGCTCAAGCCATTGAACCATCAAACTAGTAATCATGTCGGTTTGATCTCGGGTTTGGTTTCAAAATATTGATTAGAACAGAAATAGATAATGTGAAATTGAAAGGAATTGTACCATGGTATTTCTAAATTTGTTCTGGAGGTATTTGGTTAGGAAGACCAATGGGATCTGCCACACGAAAATAAGCAAATGCAGAATTAGCCAAAAGAAAAGCACTAAAGACTATAGTTAATTAAATGAAAATCGAAACGTGATCGAACAAATCATTATCTAATCATCACTCCAAAAATAATGTTCTATCATCTGACTTTTTTCAGCTTGAATATTACAAAAATATGAACCCAAGGTAGATTTTTTTTTTTAATATATTCAGAATAACACAGGCTAAGCAAGCACAATCATAATGTGTGTTTGATAAACTTTGGGAAGTGATCCTTATATACCTGAAATAGTATTCCTAGAAATGCCCAAAACTTGATTATATGGCATGGTACTGCAACGCATAGCTACAGTTTGACATTGTTAAAACAAATGATAAGAGGATAACTTTTTGCAACATTGTAAACATGATATAAACATTGTTACAGAAAGCAAAATACAATAAATACCTCATGGAATATGGCTGAAACCAGGAACGAAATTAAAATAGCAATACCCTGCAATCAAGTAGTAAAAATAAAAGGCCAGAAACTAGAACTAAAAACTAAATGATTTGACGTCCTTGTTCACCACTCAGCAACATATCTTTATGCATTTACAAGGTATAATTTGCAAACTGAAAGAAAGGAAAGAACAGTATTCTTTGATGGAGATCAAAAAGATATTCAAGATATCTGTACTTTGATGATGGACTTTTTTTCTTTTTTTTTTACTTCTAGCAATTGATCATCTCTTAATCCAATTTCGTGGAACACTGGATCATTTGAACTTTCAGTTATCTTTATCATGAAGACATGTTAATGTCAACTATTTAAGGTTGACTCCTTTGTTAAACTCAATGTAAGGTTATAATATTAGTACGACTCATATATCTTAGATCATTTTCAATTACGTTAACAATTTTTTTTGGTGTCCCTCCACCTTTAATTGATTCAATTTGTCCAATTATAAAAATTATAGTTGTCATTCAAACTCTCTGTTAGTTTGATATGAATACCAAAAACACCATAAAAAGTAGCAAGAGTGAAAGCATTACCATAAAGAGGAATATGTTAAGAAGAATGATGAAGAGGAAATAAAGACAACTAAATATACGAGTGAAAGTGCACATAACCATCTCAAATTAAAACTCAGAGACTTTACCTTTGGTAAACCTTTTTGAACACAAGGAAAGTATATATGGCGAACCATCCATTTATGGACAGGCTGTGTAACCAAAAAAACAATATTTAGAGGAACCACTTAAAGAAATCCTTGCATCGTGTGTATGAAAGAAAAACATCACATCACATGAATATGCTTGTGAAGAAAGGGCATAAAAATATGAGATGACCTAATTTACCTTTCAGGCAACCAAAATCATAATCTGAACAAACATTGAAATAACTGATTTTGTTCATATTTAAAATTATATATTGGCAAAATGAAGAGTTCCATACTCTATTATTTTAAATTTTAGAGTTTCATTTATAGTCAACAGAATGAAATAAAAGATTCCATGGACGTACAGAGTGCTGAATGGCTACTTATTTACCTCTAGATTATTAGTAAATATGATGAATGAACGAACCAAAGACAATCAAAATGGTCTTGCATGAATCAGGAAAAAACAATAAAACTTCTAAAACCAACAATCTTGAAAGGATGTATTTTCTTACAACAGACAATGAAGAAGAAACATATTCAAGAGTCAGAAACCATGTATTGAAGAGGCAGATGTTTATGTTAAGTTTCTAGGTTCTCAATATAACTTGAAGGAGTGGATAATAGACGTACCATGTTCCACATTCTCCAATACTGATCCAGTCCAAAAAAGTACATGAAAATAACAGAGGGAGAAGGATTGAAGTTAAAAAATATTATATAACTGGAAAACAGTTGACAGAATAACCTACCTCTTCAACTGTTTTTGCATTCCACCAATCTTTGTAGAACTCACGGTCACCAAAACAAAGGAGCTCAGCAAGAATATTAAGCCTACAATCAGAAGATGAGATTGAATATGTACTTTTCATCCAATTATTTACAAATTGAAATCATTTTAAACATTTTACAGTATTAAGTATAGGCATTCTTCACTAATTCTTGCAAAAGAAAAAGTGAGGATTCTTTGAACCTTCATTGAAAATTAAATGGTCATGAAAAATTGGCATGCATTTTATGAACTGTATGGTCAGTAGAATATTTCCAAAGGATTATACAGACAGTATTGTTTAGATAAAGAAAGAAATTGACATACAGACAGTACTGTTTAGATGGATTATACATGACTTACCATAGATGAAAAAAGCAATAGAACATGCAAAGCCACACGTACAAGGTAGGAACTGATAGCTTTAAGATCCTTTCTATAGCATATAGAAGATTCCCTTTTAAAGGGTGTTGAGAATTCTGGACAATTGGGTTTATGTACTGTCAAAGGAAAAAAAATATAAAAAATTCAATTTAACTGACTTAATAGGAGGCTGAAGACTATGAAGTAAGATTGTAAGAACTGCTTACTTGCTCAATTATGAAGCCCATCAAACCTGTACAAATCACCAACTTAATAAATTGACAGATCACCCAGCCCTTTCTAATGCACTTTGTACGAGGATATTTTTGCTACAAAAAAGGAAATCATACAAATTTTATACCAACTTGGGAAGCAAAGGATGCTTCTTAGTTAATTTCAAAAAGAAAAGAAAACAAGCAAGTGATTTTACGGAAATGGAAATGAACAAAAATTAAGTTTATAGAAGTTTATTCCAGTCCCACGTCCATATAATCAGAATAACTTTTCGAAATGAAATACCTGATAGCAAAGTGTGGGAGCCAACATGAAGTACACTAACTGTTTGAAGCTAATACCCTCCTCAGCATCAAAGCCTGATAAGTTGGTAGATGTGTCCTCCTAAACATAAAAGCATATTATTCTTTCAACAAATATATTACAGTTATGATAGAGATATATAATGTTCGGTAAGAAAAATTACCTTATCAAATGATTTGATAAGTGTTCGTAAATCATAATTTGTATGTGCAAATGACACAAGCTTTAACCAAACTATGCTTGCAAAGAACATCAATGTGAATCCAGATAAAACTGCCGAATCACACCTGACAATTATCCTCATCAGAAGTTAACAAAAAACATAGGAAAAGATAGAACAGTGACTAAGAGCATGTTTAGTTAGAAATAATTGGGAGAAAGAAAATTAGAAGGGTACAATAGTTGGTTATTTTCTGATTTGTGCGTATCTAACTACAATAATGTAGTGAGCTGATATGTAAACGATTATAAAATTGTTATATATCAGAAAATAACAAATTGGCATCTACCAATATGAGGACTGTAAGTTCCTGACCATCAACAGAAAATAAATTTGTTCCATAGAAGAAATTATCCAGATTGCTAACTAAATCATACATTTATAAGAAATATGAGGATTCATTCTTCTTTCTTCAGTATAATAGTTCCTAATCTATTTTTAAGAGCTAAGAAAATTCATTCTTCAATATATGCCATTAATTTTTCTTGATGTAAACTAACAAAAAAGTACAAAATCAGAGTACAAATTAATTAACTCAGTGAATCAATTCTTCATCATCTGTTATTATACCTCTTTTTATCTTTTCTGATATGTATTATTTACCAAACTGAAACATTTCCTCTACACCATGATAAAATTACAAGGACAAAAATCCTCACAAGCAAAGATGGTTGGTGTAAAAGGACAAGTACATCAAGCAAGACAATCCTTATCTAGGAAAACTATAGTACTTGAACACTTCAACGTTCTACAGCTTGCAACATTAGAATTTAGAAGTTTAATATATCATGTGTGGAAACTTAAAACTGGCTTCAGGAACACTCCAAAAATACAAAATTAGCTTCATGACTTCTGAAAGTAATATAGATTTAAAAAATTACACAGGAAAAGGAAATGGATAACCATTACCTAAGAATCACATAAACTGGATAGACAATCTCAGCTGTTGTAAGCATCAGATGAAGAGAGATAACTACCTGTGAACAATCAAGACTACTGGAATAAGTGAAAGCTAAATCCTCCAATTCATATAAAGAACTTCTGCATCACTCAAAGTCATTGGCCAAAAATTAAAAACAATAGAGAATGCAAGTATGGCGCATAAACAAGAAGCCACCATCATTCTAGCAAAATAACATAGGAAGAAATAAAGCACAATCAAGCATGATGATTATGGGACCTACCTTTCAAATACATGCAGAACACACGGATGATATATTGTGTGCACTTGCATACCTTGTCCCTTCTAATACAATCATATTATTCTTGGAATGTATTTAGAAATACAGGATAGTCATGCCATCACATGAACATAGCATCATTTGTATGCAAACCACACAGGCTGTTCCATCAGTATAACAAAACAATATAATAGGACAAGTATATTCATATCATGCCTCTGCTCTGACAGATAAAAAGGATTATAGATGTAGAGAGGAAAAAAGAAGAGGAAATTGGGATACATGCAAAAATAAAGCGTAATTTCTCAATGTCAAGGGAAACAACTAAACAACAAATACAGAAAAAACTCTAAAGTTCCCAGGCCTTAGGAATCCACAAAGTATAATCCATCTAAAAGGGCAATAAATAAGCTATTATATGTTGACAAAGGATCAAGAACTGCAAATTTGTTTTGGTTGATCAAAACAGAAAGGTATTGCACCAAAAAGTAGTGCTGCCATCACCATGCTGACGATCACAGTATATAAATATGGGCTACCATGCTTCCATTTCTGATTTTTCAAATTACCATAAAATTTCCATTCATTCATTCAAAGAAGATAAATTTGCTAAAGTCAAATTTGAGTTCTAACATGAACTAAATATCAGAAAGAGGTTATGACATAAACCAAGGTACCTATTACACTGAAAATGGAACTTGTCACTTTCATCTTTAATTGTTTTGCCAACTAGATCAATGCCTTTTAATTAAGATAACAAACTGTACTACTGGAATGCAAAGAGGTTCCAACAAATCTACTAGAACCCTCTAAGCATATAGCACATAGGCCTATATGCTCTTCTCCAACAGTCAAAGATGACTCATGTCAAAGAAGACACGAGGCATCCAAGACATCAAAAATCAAAGTATATAACTGGAAGAGCCTACAACCTAGCAGAAAATTCACAAGTTTTGAATCATTCCACAACTTAGTAGGAATGTTCAACTTAATAAAACCATAGATTCAGTAGAAGTATGAATTATAACATGGATACTCACATTTTACCAAAATATCTTCCGAGAGGCCAACATAATATAAGTTTCTATGAAGAGAAAATCAGAATAGTATAAAAATAAGTTCCAACAATATGGTTTGCCCCACCTTTTTGACCTGCCTTTGTGTTAAAGTAGAAACTTTCCATCAAATCTCCTACCTGGCACCATTGCTCAATGACAAAGAATAAAAAATAAAAATTTTGGAATTTGACATAGCATAAAATTTCCATGGATTCTCATTATCAAAAGCAAGAGTACCAGGCATAATCGTGGAAATTAGCAATGCTCATACTTCAATTTCAAAATTCTAATTAATTTATCGTGATAGAGCTTCATCAATGTTCAACTTCAATATGGAAAATTCATAACTTATCCAGATAGAGAAAATGAAAAAATAGACATAAAAAACTACTTACTGGTTCAGAAATAAACTTGCGCCATGCTAGTTTCTCAATCAAGAAAGCAACAAGGGGGAATATTGGGAGTGTAAGGCTGGAAACTTTAACATGTCAGATAGAATCTACATTAGCTCTAGAACAAAAAATATAGTTGTCAAAAGTTTACCAACACATCAAAACTGGCCAATCTCTCAGTGACTTTGAACTGAACCAAAACCCAGCTCTTATGAGCAGGCCATACTGCAAAAATAAAAAACATAACTATGAAAATTTTCCATATTCCTGTATAAATTCAGAAATACACTTGATTATACATTTAACATGAAGGTGAACAAAAAAATACATGAGGTTCAAATAAATGTATGCTTCCTAGGTATTCAGCCTGTGCCGTTTCCTAGGGTGTATGGTTCGGCCCTACTTCCTGGACACCTGGTAAACCAGGGAAGTGCAAGCAGCTCCGGATTTGATGACCATGAGCATGAGAAATTCGAAATTCAACACTGCGGGCATGCCCCTAGCAAAAATAGAACCTCGCTTCGTGGGTTCACCACCAAGTCCGTTTACCAACTACATTGTGCCACTGGAGGCAGGTCCAAATAAATGTAGAAGCAACATGAAGGTGACTTGATTATAAATAAAGTCATCTAATTTTTCATGTATTGTATTGAAATGTAGAAGGTAGAAAATAAATGAAGAAGAGACTTACATCTATGCAATCTAAGGGAAAAAATTATTTGCTAAGAAAACAAGAGAAAGGAAGAAGAAGCAACCTTCATCAAATTCTCAATTATCAGCCTTCCATTAACTGCAATCAGCACTACTATGCAGAGGTTAAGAAGACCTGCATGGCTCTATTATCAAAGAGAGTCTTAGAAAGGATAAGGATCTAGCAAAACTGAGTCAGTAAGAAAATAAGCTCATTAAAACAACAAATCAACAATTCCAAATCTTGACCCATAACAAGAACAAACTCTTACAAATTAATAGGAAAGAATGTCAGTATATCTGTTTGGAGATCTGAAATACAATGGAATTCACTTGAGTAATCCAGAAATAGAGTATAAGATACATAGTCAGAGACATTCCGCTCCTCAATTAAACACTTCAGCAGTGCATTCAGATGTTATAAAAGGCGAACAAATTTTTCACTGGATAATAACTTGTGTCTACATATTATGTAGGTGATTCCAAGTAATAGTCAACTAATTTATTTGATTAACAACTTCTTTCCATTGCGCGCCATCAAGAAATGAGTTATTTAAAGGGAAAGGCAAACTAAAGCAAATAAAACCTTTTTAACAGTTCCTTGATAGAGAAACATTAGCACGCATACCCTTTGTCAAATGAGATTGCTGCCGTATAAAGTTGGATGAAATATCATTGCAGCTTAAAGTCAAATTGTAACAGCATGACTTAATCGAGGTGAGGTTAAACCCAAAAACCAATTAACAGTATGACTTACTTGCTTAAAGATAGCATCCGAGCTCAAAGGACTTTCCCTGATCCACCTATGCGCCGGCGCGGACGCTCGGTACTTGTATTTAGCCGGAATCCAGCCTCCACTCCCTTGATTCTCTTTGTCTCTCGGCGCCATCAGGTTGCCCCTCCCTTCCTCCGAACCCTCTCGGTCATCCCCAGGAATCGCGCGACGGAACACGGCCGAGTCGGGACTGGTCCCGGAATCCGATTGCCCGGCCGATTCGACGGCCCTATGGGAGCTCGAGCCGGGGGAGGCGTCGGTAGTACCGGGAGGGGAGGGCGAGGAGCGGCGGTGGAGGAGGGGATCGGAGGACGGAAGGTCGGGCTCCGACGGCCGGACTAGGGTTTGGATTTGTCCATCGCTCGACGTTGCCATGGTCTGGCCGCGTGTCGTCGATTAGTTGACGACGGTGGAGGCCGGTGGACTTGATTCCTTCCATATATATATAGAAAAACTATAAGACCCCTATTCTGTGAATAATATAATTAAGGAAGAACCAAATCAGTATTCACTAATTCGGTGGCGTTATACACTGAGCTCCTCATTTATCTCATTTCACGTAAACCGGCTAAACGGTGCGACAGACATTTGTGATGAGTGTAATCGTAACTAATTATAAGTTTTTAATTTACCTCTTCACATACGATGGTAGGATCAATCGTATGATGCAATTGAGGGGGCAAATTTTTCTTTTTACTATACCAATTAATTCAGTAAAAAAAAAAGTTCCTTCCATGAGAAAGGGCCTAAGAATGCTAGTCGCATGTATAAGTCTCCATTAACACTTCTCAATTTAATTTATTTTAGTGATAGGTAAAAAATTTACATCGAATCGAAACAGTCATCTTCTAAAAATAAAATAAAATAAATAAATAAATAATAATAATAATAAACTAATTTGGTAAAAATAAAAAATAAAAAATGTCATTGGACATAGTCGAGCTAGTCACTACATAGTAGAATTATAGAAATAGATAAGAGTCAATTCCTGATGAAGTTTATGAAAAATACCCTCCTACATAGTGACCTGCTTAGTTTTCAAATTTACCTCTCTATAGATAGCTGTGAGGCACCTGGGGTCAGAGTATGACCTTTTGTATAAGCTAATTCGGTAAAAAAAAGTCTCATAGATTGACATAATTAGTACTTGTATGGATATTTGCTCCAATAAGTTTTGAAGTTAACTTCGGTCCTCACCGTCAACTCTTCAGATACATAGGATCATCTTGGCTCAACTTAAAATTTCATTGCTTGATTCTATCCATCCTAATTCTCAAGTCGTCCAATTCGTTGAATTGTTACTCCTTAAATTCTTTCTCAGTTATCGATTTTCACCTCAATTCGTTGAACAAGCACCGAAAAATATTTTATTGATGCCCATGTTTTCTTTTTCATTTAATTAATTTAATACACCACGTTTTTATCTAATTCATTTCTACTGAATTTCTCTCGTACCGCTAACATTACAGTCAAATAGAATACAATAAATGCATTCTCACTGTTCAATAGAACAATACAAAATGCTAAAAATGAGTTTTTAGAACAAATAACAAATAATTTGCTATCTTTACCCTACAAAATACTATGAATTTCAATCTAAATTAAAGTGAATTCAATTTCCTCGTATTCAAGAATCAAATTATTAGTTTTTTGATAAAAGTTTTGTAACTGGTCATATTCATCTCAAAACAAACTCTTAATCTCTTTATTATTAAAGAGATTAATTATTAAAAAAATGGGATTATGAAGGGACAACAATACTTAGTCTTCATTGTCAGTACCCACAAAGTAGGTGGCTACAAGAGATATTCAGTAAGAATAAATTAGGAAAGTGTGATGTATCAAATGAATCAAATGAAAAAAAACATTAATGGGCATCAATAAACCACTTATCAGTGCTTGTTCATGGCACCATTACTATCGGAGAGTGTAAAAATTGATGGCTTAAGAATTTCAGGAGTAACAATTCAATGAATTGGATGATTTAAGAATTAGAGTTGATAGAATCAAACAGCGGATTTTTAAGTTGGGTTAAGATTATATGCGTATCTTATATGAGAAATTTTATTACAGATAATAGAAGAGTTGACGGTAAAGATAGATTTAAGACACTTTGTAAAATATGAGGAACATAAACAACTAAAAAATTTAGGAACATAATCAATATTTGATTAAAATATTAGGGATATTTTAATAAATTATCCCTTTTAATCTACTTAAAAATAATACCCTTGTGATAGGGTTGAAAAAGGAATAAAATACATATAGAATAATCTTCCAAACTAGTGTGATCACACCATGAGCAAGGTTAGCATATTTACGGCACAAAGCGATGCTTCTTAGGAATGAGTTCGTCTCCGAATAGAACTCGACTGATTTAGAAAGTGAAAGTTGATGTGAATATATATAAGATAATCGAGATGCTTAGCTTATCGAGTAAAGAATATGTGCCTATGACACCTTTCGTGGCTCTCACACTTTCAAAAACTGTTCACTTTTGTACTTTAAAAAGTTGACAAGAAAGTAAGAGTTGAAAAAATTGCCTCAGAATCAAATTTAGTTTACAGTAACGTACATTAATATACGTGTTGTCTTTAATGATCTCTCTTCAATTTTGTCGACATAGTGAGAAAGAGGAGAAAGGAAGAATGTAAAAGAGGCAGGAAGAAAAAATTTAAATTAGCCCCGGACTTTTATTTTCGATCGACCGAGTAAATCAGCCGGAGTAGGTCAGTCCTTCTTACTCCGCCATAGGTCTTCTAGTCCATGTGTTTCCCTTCGTAGATTTCTTTATATATAATTTTTATTTTTTCTTTACTAATTTAAAAATCTACTTGTTCTTAATTTAAATTGTGAAATATTGATAGATTAAGAAAGCTTATAGAAATATATTAATTTTGATTTGGAATCATTCAAAATTCTATTTGATAATATAAATTGAGTGGAATAAATTTTTAAACTAATAAAGATTAGATAAAATTTATCACAAATTTATTATAAGATCTAGGAAAATCATATTCACTAATCAAATGTATCAATGGATTTCTATGACTCTCTTAATATAAAAAATATCAAAAATTTTTGAATGGTATAGATCGAATTTGAACCACTTTAAACCAAAACAAATATACTCACAAGCTTATTATAAAATCTAGGACAATGATAACCACTAATTAACACCAAAAATAAATTCCTAAGATTCTTTTGATTCAAATTTTTTAAATTTTTGAATGATGATCCATCAATCAATTTCGATCAAAACTAAACTGAATCATTTTAAACTAAAATCAATATATTTCTGCAAACCTCTGTGATGTGTTCATGTCTAATAAATTTTTAAAATATATAGAGTAAAAATATATAGAAATCCTACTATTACTTCCTACAAAATAGGAGGGCAATTCAAACATACCAAAGGTGATTTAAATATTATAAAAGTTAGATTCGCGAAATGAATAATCCTGGTGCCCGGCGTTATTCTTAAGATTAGTTTCCAGTGTAGATGTGCATTTTGTTTTCAAGCTGTTGCAGAAAAATCAGAAGCCTAACTCGGGAACCATCTCATAGGCCTGTTTGGTTGTAGCTTTACCATTCCACTTTGATGCCTGACTTGGAAACAAATCCCTAACCTTCTGCAATTCCCTAACTACCTCGGGCATGTTCATCCTGTCCGTTGGCAATTCCAAGCGCTAACATAATGCATTCCAGATCTCACCCATCCGTGCCGCCTACTCCCTTGCACGCTAATAGTTGAAGATCCATGATCTTAACAACTTGTCCTGGAAGTGCCATCCCAACATAGTGGTGAATGCTATATCCTACCTCAAAAGCATCAGTTGTGGGGCACAAGTCATATCGACAGATATATTCAATCTGTTGATGAGGCCCAGTGTTCCTAGTCTACTTGCACCATCTTCTTTAGGATGCAGCCACTCATCCAAGCTACCATTTGGTAAGAACTCAAGACTAGAGTTTTGAAGTCAATACTTGAGCGTGAGGTTAACAGCTTGACTAAAGCTTAGCATTCGACCAGAGCTTCTCGAAGCCCCATCTTGTTGGAGGTTGAGGAATTCCAAAGTGGAGGGATGATCAGGAGCCAATGTTACTGGCGATCTCTCCTTGAAGCATGTTTTGAATGAGACTGATGGATTGTAGATGCAGGCGATTGTTAAGGTTGCTCGGAATCATCAAGTTGTTAAGCTAGTGGGAATGAGCTTAAATAAGAGTTAAGTAGCACCTGAAGAAGTTTTTCTCCAAGTGCATTTTCTTTGTCTGTTGCATAGGGAACTGAGTTCACATACCACCACCCATGCAGAAAAATAAACAAGATATAGCTCACCAAATTCTGTAAATTTTTACGACAGAGAAATCTGAAATCCATTTGGTTGGTCAGAACCAGATCAATACAACTGATTTTATGCAAAACCATCAAGCTTCTCAAAGGACTGATGAACACAAGGAAAAATCCATGAACTGTGATTTTACTCTGCTTGCCTGATTCGCTCGTTTTTTGCACACTCTTCCTGTAACATTTATCAACTTATCAGGATTACGGAAGTGAAAAGTGATTACAACTTGTGTCATTATCCTTTTAATCAGATCTCTTTGACATGATCTTCTTTATGCACACATCACTTTATGCTAAAACCAACCAATTAATGGTATAGTAGAGAGAAAGTATGTGGTTCAAAGGACAACTATGTATATGCTTTCATATGCTTAGCTGTTGAATTTAGAGCTGACCTGGAGTTCCTTCAAAAGAGATGAAAAATATCGTTGGTCCGCTAAATTGGCTGTTAACTTCTCCCTAAGAGATTCGGAATTCTTCTGTTCAGCCATCAGGCTAAGCTCTACCTTTTCCAGCTTCTGAAGCATAAAATGTAGTTTAGACTTTTCTGGACGTACTCAAACTTGTCAGGTTGGTCAATATTTTTACTAAAGCTTAACTAAGAGAATCGTTGTGCTTACTTGTCGAGCTCCCTTCACTATAGTCTCCAAAGAATCTACAAGTTTAGTACGACCAATGGTGCTTGTTAAGGCATCTTGAAACTAGAAAACATGGAGAAGAAAAACACTGAAGATTATCATCACATTAATAGAACAAGAAAATATTCATAGGTCAAGTTACATTGTTCTTTTATTTTTTTTCTTAATTAAATTGACACAAATTCAAACAGAAAAGAAAATTCAAATGATTACTTGATCATAGCGACGTCTTGGACAAACCTGTGAATTTATTGAATTCAGTATTGATGCTTCTTTTAGCATCAGTTCCTTTATTTCCAGTAGTGAGTTGTAAGTGTCAAACAATGTAGAAGTTTGTCTATGCTTGTCCTATAAGCAAAAAAAAAAAAAAAAATCAGATAATCTGGGAATACATTTCAGATAATTCATAAGTTATCTTTAAGAGGAAAAAAAAAGAATAGCACTGTCAAATATTGCCAATAATTCCATATGACCATACCCTAATCTGGGAATAAAGTTCAGATAATCTCCGCTCATACCTGAAGTAATTAAAAGTAGGCTATTGAGTCCAGTAACAACATAGAGGATAATGTAGGAGATTAATTGCTAAACAAAGAAACTTTATAAATAAACCAACTTAACAAGAGGGTACTAGGCACAAAGACCAAAAGCAATTGCTATTGGTAAAAGCACCTAAGATTATAATCATTATAAGTTTCAGATTCCCCTTAGGTTGAATATATCAAGAAATTATTAAACTGAATTGTGGTAGTCTTCCTTATTTTTGCTAATTGTATATACCCTTTTGATTATTCTAAATCCTCCCAGTTTCTGCTGGACGATAGGTATGCTGTAGCCCAAGATTGCTAAAAAAAACAATGACTCTAAAACATCCAAAAGATATGGTAAGAAGATCAATTGGTTGATCATTTGAGCTAATATAAGCAGGTAACAATAATATCCTGCCACTAGAACTTTAATTAGAAAGATCGAATTAAATATCTATGAGATATTCATAGAATTCTAAATTAGAAACAGTGAAATAGTGCTTGATTATAGAGCTCATTAGTGAATGGTCACAAGTAAATAAAGATTTAGGTGACAACCATGGCTGCGCAATAATGAAGAAATGTCAATGTTATATAGCTCTGCTGCATTATTAAGATTCAAGTCCTATTTAACAGGGAAGGTAAGATAGATAGCTGTGAACAACAGACATTGAAGGGAGATAGAAGATGAGGAAAGAAAGTAAGAAAAAACACCAATCCACCACCAAGAACAATCTTCCTCCAAATTTTCTCATTCCTTTACTTTCTCTCCAAGTGAACTGGGGCTTGGGGATTAAACAAGGGACTAGTGAAAAAAATTCCTTCGGAAAATGGATATGATAGCAAGAGAGAGTCCTGCCATGTTATTATTAGGTAAAGTTAAGTAAGGTCTTACATCATTAACTTACCTGTTGCTACAGCTACCTAACTACGTGAGTCACCAACTATTTAAGTACTAAAGAAACTACCATCCTGATACTATTCAGCCAAGCCACACCACTAAAAAACTATCTGCTGGCAGCTACAAAAGTAATATGTCCTTGAAACTTACTGCAGAACTTAAGTAAAAACTCAGCCAAGCAGCCCTTGTTTTGCATTCGGAACATCCCACCTCTGCATGACATAGACATTACATCTTCAACAAATCCTTCTTTTCCCTCATCTGAAGCATTATCTTTCTAATCCCTCCAGCAATGTCTAAGCTAATAACCTCATTCTGCTGGGCACTTTGACCACCCAACTCCATAACTGAGGTCTCGATTTCCCTTAGAAAAACCTTGAGCATTACTCTGTGAGTGTGTGTATAAAATCGCCAACCTCTCCCTTCTTTAAATAATTATACAAACACACCACTCTTATATATATATATATATATAAGCCTTGAATACTAAGCCTTGCATGGATAACTAAGCCTTGCAGACTAGCGGGTAAAATAAAGGGAGAGACATGTAAACTAGATAGTGACTTGAATGGTTGTTCATGGGCCTGGCAATGAAATTGTGCTATGAGATCTGAAACGACAAGAGCAACTATTACAAAAACATAAACATACTGAATCAGTTCTGCTTGCGTGGGCACATTATCAATCTTCCGTTTTACCGACAGTATCATCCTTAGTTTAGCTGCCAGTTCCTGAACAAACGCATACAGATAGCATCAATTTCCTTTGAGATAGATTTTGCTTTATCAATAAGGAAACTTTACTAGTGAAACAGAATCTTAACACTATTTCCAATTCATCAAGTATGAATAAGCTGAAGTGCAACTAACGCCATCATAATTGAATTGCATTGACAATTGAGTCTACCTGTTTAGATGAAACCATTTTGTCCATAGCTTGACTTAGAGTTTGATCAAATTCATCCAACTCCAATTGTTGTTGTTGATATACAACAGAACCTTCCACATCCATGTGCAATTAACAAGAAGATGATGAAGATCAGACCTTTTCCTCCAAAATCCTGTAGAATGAATTGAGGTCAATGTGGCCGAGAGAGGGCAAAAGATGGGGAGATGGCAGGCTGCTAGCTTACGACTATTTTGAGGCTTTAGCGCCGCGGGAGGAAGGGAGATCCCTTGCGATTTTCTGGTTTTGAGGTGTCGAAGGAGAAAGGGCCTCGATCTGCAGTGGCGAGAGTAGCTGATCGACGATCACGGCGAGGGCAAGGGTACATCATGTAGTTTTGGGGACAATCTCATACCGTCCCTACTGGACATCCTACGGTCAATATTAAATCATAAAGGAAAGCTCTTCGATCATATCTCATCGAATTAAGCAACGACGTGTCGATTGATTGAAGGCAATAATTATCACAATCACGATATTTAGATCTGATAGTCGTTATCTTCTCTCTCGTTCCGTTGCTCCTCTTCGATCCAGATCATCGTCGATCTCCGGAGGCGGATTCATCGTTTTCTTCACTTCTTCGGTCGATCGCAGAGTTTCATGGGTCAAATTTTGGCGACTGTTCAGGATAAGCTCCACGGTAAGTGTCTTGTCCTTTCTCTTCCTCGATCGTCGTCGGCAATGCTTGGAGATGACGTGAATCCAAATTTTAGGGAGGCAATGGAAGGAGAAACAGATTCGGAAGATTACAGATCGGGTGTTCGACCATATCAAAGACGACTCCGCCTCCAGGGATGCTCTGACTTTCGAGGAAGTCTACATCGCCGTCCTCTGCATCTTCAAGTAAATCAAAACCCCTTTCTTCTTCTTCTTCTTAATCATTTTGGGGGAGTCTCTCTGACCCCTTTTGCTCTTGTCGTGTTGTGGTTTTTCCTCAGCGACATCAACAAGCACTTGCCTGGACCCCACCAGGATCCTCCCTCCAAGGAAAAGCTCAGATCTTTGATGAAGGTTCTTATTCCCAGCTTCGATTCCCAATTATCGTTCCTATGATAGATTTTTATTATAACAAAAAGAATACCTAGCTATGGATTCTCAAGATATCGAAGAAGTTCTGATTATGCACGAATCATGTAGATCATTTTTCCTGCTTCGACTGCTTGATCTGAGGTTGTTTCGTTGATTAACAAGAAATGGCTAAGTGCGCACACTCATGAAATTTCATGTTGACCTAGGCAGAAGATCATTCATTTTTCTGCAGAAAACTCTAAAATTTTCTTGCAAAAGCTATTGTCAGCCTCTAAAGAAAGACTATCAGTTTGTATTAAAGGAAGAACTTCATTCAAATTAACTTGATTTACTTCATGAAGATCTTCCCTTATCTGGTAGCATAACTTGCATTGATTTCTTCCATTTGTCCCAAGGCAAACAGTTTCTGTGTCTTCTATCAGGATCTATCTGACATTAATCTCACTTGAGGGTGCTTTCATCTTCACCCAATATAATTATACTATTTACTGGTAGCTCATGGCTTCTAACCCTGCTAAAAAATCAATAAACTTAGACTAATCATTTCAGGTAAACTATAACAAAATGATAACAAAGGATATTAGGTGAGCAACAGCTCTAGACCTTTGCCCTCTTTAAGCCAATTGAAATTGTTCCAAGTTTGTAGAAATAGAATCTAGTTAAATGATCTGGCTATTTCTTACAAAGAGAGCAATTGCAGAATAGATTTATGCATCTGATAAACTAGTTTGGATCTAAAGTTTATGCAATCTTGTACTTCTAGTTCTGCAAGATCTAAAATTTTGTTTACAAATTTTTTTATCTTGAAAGTTCACATCAATTCTCTATGAAGTATCATACTTCTTATGTTGTTATACTACTTCCACCAAACCTAAGCTCTAATTCCTCACCTTGTAGGAGTACGATGTTAATCTCGATGGGCTACTCGACCGCGAAGAGTTTACCAAGTTCATACGAAAATTGACAAACGACACCTTATCAACAATTAGTGTGAATCTTATAATCGCACTCGTGCTGGCTCTGACAGTGGCACTGCTGACGAAGAGGGCAACCGAAGGGGTTCCCGGTGTGGGTAAAGTTGTGCAAAAGCTTCCGAGTTCTGTCTACGCCTCCATAATTACCCTTGGGGTTGTCGTCGTCCAAAAGTCTACCGAGGGTTGTGAATAATTCATCACTTCTTGTTCTGCTCAGGAACATTTATGCACTCCTATTATATATAGCTTAGGGAATATTTTCTATAGAAGTGAAGTTACTAATTTGTGTAATAATGTTGCTTATTGTTCTTGAGAAAATCTTTACATGGTTGCTATATCAATAAGCTAAAAACTGGATATTGTAATTAGCTGATATTCTACTGTTTTATTGACTTGTTTTTTTAAAAAAACTTCTTCAACTCAGATTGAATATATGATTTGTAACTTTGAGTGAAAGTTAATATATGATTTTTTTTAACACTTCTTCAACTCAGATTTAATATTTGATTTGTAACTTTGAGTGAAAGTTAATATATGATTAAACAACATCTATTAAATAACAAGTTTGGTGTTTGATTTAATGAGTTTTGTTTATGTTTATTCTCTCTCTCTCTCTCTCTCTCTATATATATATAAAGTGAACAAGTTTGAATGTATTTGTGTTTAGCTCGTTAATATTTATGAATAGAAATTGTGAATGAATATTGATTCTGTTCGAAAGTCGGGGCGGTAGATGCTGGAGATGTGGCTTTCCTGTTGACCATGCGTAAACTCCAAACAGGATGGACCTGCAACCACAACAATGTCAGTGCTAAGCCAGGGAGGGGTTCCCCGGCGTTGACCCTCTGACGCTTAAGTTAGTCACCGGCGATGGGAAAGCAGCGAAGCAAAGAGACGGAGCAAAGAAGTAGAGGAACAGTGTAGCAATAGTAAAACTTGCATACCTCTGATGAAGCTTGAGCCTCTTTATATAGGGCTCCGGGAGCGTGCGTGCACGCTTCTCAAGGCATGCCCGCTTCTCAAGTCTTTCTCTTAAAAGACATGTCAGGAAAGTGTCCCTGGCACCATACCTTAACGACCCGAGCATATCTCTGACGTGACAGTGGAAGCTTCCGTCATACGATTCTCTGCCTGACCATGCCGCCAACCATGCCGTCTGTCGATGGCACTGGTTCCCAAAAGGATATTGATAGATCCTCCTTTTGTTTGTTACTGGGTCGAGCTGGAGAGCCACTCAACCAATTTTCATCCATCCGAGTGTCGTTCTGTCCTTGGGCTGAGTGGGATGGCCGCTTGGCCAATATTCCACTGTCCGAGCTCGGTCATTATGCCGAGCGGGGAGCCGTGTCTGAGTGTAGTCCGCTCGGTTGTGACCCTGCTTCGTTGGTTCCGAGGATTGATGTAAGTCCGAGCGGGTTGGCC
>JBBMJZ010050147.1:0-24671 GCA_037833815.1 Zingiber zerumbet
ACTGCCAATTACAACGGTTTTAAATAGCCTACGACAACGGTTTTTAACCGTTGTCTTTTAACATTTTTGTTGTAGTGCTAGTTTCACTCACTATGTCTTTCACCTGGTTTCATTCACCAGGATTTTCCAACTGCCTAATTTCACTCACTAGGTCTTTCACCTGACTTCACTCACCATGATTTTTCAACTGTCTGGCTTCACTCACCAGGACTTGTCCAGTCAAGTCTCCAGTTAACCTTGACTTACTTGACTCTTCTTCACATCTAACTGGTCAAACATTGACCAGAGGAGAATTGCACCAACAATATCACCAAACAGACGATTGTTCTTGCAATCCCTATATATTGTCAAATATCGAAATCCAAATATCGAGACTCAAACTTAAGTCAACTTAAACTTGGTTAATCTTGACTTAGGGGATATTGCATCAATAACTTGGAAGTTGAATAGTTTTGATAATGTTCTTATCTATCAAGATTGTGTTAAGCCTCAATTTTAAATAGTAGCTAGTATTAGAGTGTGAGTTATGTGATTTATTAATTGTGCTCATCAGATAGATGGCGGTTATATATGCTCGTGTGAATATCATAAAAGCACGAACAAAATCGTCTAGACTCTCCATATATGTAAAAGTTTTCGTCTAGACTCTCCATATATGTAAAAGTTTTATCCATCTAGAATTAACATATGTAATGAGAATTCGTATGGATTTTTTTTCCCGCTGTGTGTGTTTTATTTTCTGCTGTGTTTACTTTTACTACGGAAGACATGGGGAAAAAAAAACTCATGTACTCGCGAAGCTTGTCGAACGTGCATTTAGATAAAAGGCCGACACTTATTATCCTTATTTGAGTGTCTAATATCTCACATTTTTTTTTTTTTGTCTGTCTCCTTATCAGGCAAAGAGACAATACCAAACAAAACATTCCTTCAAAAAGAGTTCTTTGTCTTATTTCTACGTATATAAGCAACATCATTTAAGGCAAAAAGTTCAGCAAATGAAACAAGCTATTTCAAAAAAAAACAAAAACAAAAGAATAAATCTATATTTACATTTTCCTTTATAAATGAGGCATAAAATGACCCACAGTTCAAGTTAGGTTCATGCCGCTCTTTTAATTTCTAAATTTAGACTTTAAAACCAAAATAACTTTTACTTTTTTTATCGACAAAGGAATCCATAAGTAGAGGACATCACCCTAATTATTATTATTATTATTATTATTATTATTATTAAATTTTGTAAAAAAATTTAATTTAGTTTATCTCCCTCGGGAGATAACTGGGAAGGGGGAAGGGTCTGAATGCAAACAGGGTGATGGCTTCTGCAATGGCATTGAAATCATTTTATGTTGCTTCGGTTCTTTTATGCTTGTGTATAAAATCCAGTTTCGAGCAAGAAATCTTTAACCCTTTGGATTATGAGGCAGAGGGAGATGGCAAAACCGATGATAGTCAGGTGGATGAATTAATTAATTGATTAATTAGTATCCATTTTGTTATTCAAATTACTTTTAGATGTTTCAGTAGTTTTATTTTTTAAAATCAAATCAAATTAACTTGGCCAATTCATCCTCTTCTTGTCTGATAGAATTAATTAGTAAAAGAATTTTCCATACAGGCGTTAGTGGACGCATGGGACTCGGCATGCGAGCACCATGCGCCGGCGATCTTCCTCATCCCGGCGCACACCACCTTCTTGTCCGGCCCGGCATCCTTCGAAGGCCCCTGCCGCGTCACTCCCAGAGTCCACATCGTCGGCACGTTGAAGGCCGTCGATTCCATCAGCGCCTTCCACTACCCCGCCTGGATCGAGTTCAAGCACCTCGACGACCTCCACATCACCGGCGGCGGCACCCTCGATGGCCAGGGAGCTCGCTCTTGGCCCCACGCCTGCTCGAGCTGCAAAAAGCTCCCCATGGTACTCATACATATATATATCTAATCCCAATCGTCGTCTCATTTTCTCAAATTTCATGTCTGCGTGTGTAGTCGTTGAGGTTGCTGAAGGTGGGCACTTCGACCCTGGCCAACTTGACGTTCCTCAACAGCAAGGGGTTTCATATCAGCGTCCAGCAGAGCTCCTTCATCAACATAACACACCTCAACATAACAGCCCCCGGCGACAGCCCCAACACCGACGGCATCCACATAAGCGGAACCAACGACATCAAGATCGCCGACCTCCACATTGGCACCGGCGACGACTGCATATCAATAGGGCAAGGCGCCACCAACGTCAACATAGAGAACGTCAGATGCGGCCCTGGCCATGGAATTAGGTGACTAATTAATATAATCCTTCCTGATCTGATGATCGATCGATCGATCATCCACCATTGCTACAATAATCTTAATTAATGTCGATCGCATGCAGCATTGGAAGTCTTGGGAAGTACCAGAACGAGGCGAACGTTTTCGGTGTGCACGTGAGGAACTGTTCGCTTTCGGATACCACCAACGGAGTCAGGATCAAGACTTGGCCTGGTTCCCCACCGAGCCAAGCGTCCAACTTCACATTCCAGGATATCGTCATGGACAACGTCGCCAACCCCATCTTCATCGATCAACAATACTGTCCAGATTCTAAATGCACTGGATCAGTAAGACCTAAACCCAAATTAATTAGTCGACAAAGTCTAATTTGTGCAAACTAACAACTAGCTATATGTATATATTCTTGCAGCCATCTCAGGTGAAGATCCGTAATGTACAGTACAAAAGAATAAGAGGAACTTCAAAAGATCCTATGGCAGTGAAGCTACTTTGCAGCCTGAGCGCGCCTTGTGAGAACGTCTATCTGGAGGAGATCAGCCTGACGATGGCAAACAATGCCAAGTCTAGTACGACCTTGTCGTCTTGCTCCAATGTAAAGGGTTCTGCAAAGGGAACTCAGAAGCCTGATCCCTGTGTTAAAAAGGTCAACCGTTGAAAATTAACATCTTAATTAATTTATTGTGCTATTTCATGGATGAATTCCATTCAGTAAAGTCCGTCAAGTTTGCAAGGAATGAATTGCATCAACAGCATTAAGTACTGCCAAATTAAAGACAAAAGTTTAACTCAAATAGGCCCTGCAAGCTAATTCATCAGCTGATTTGGTCTATTTGCTAGACTCTAAAACCACATTCTTTAAACGATGCGAGGACAAAAAAAGGCCTTTAAACAAGACAACTCCATTTTGCACACCTTGTTCCTTAGTGATTTAGCAAAAAGTGGGCGTATAAATTAACTTGAATTGACGTTGTTAGCACTAGAGTAGCATAAAGATAAACTTCATGAAGTTGATGGTATAGACTAGTGAACTGTGCAATTTGATTAACCAAGGATGTAAAAGTCAAAGTGAAACTACCTGGACCTCGCTAGGTACGGATAATCACAAGATAAAGTGTTTTTGAGAGCACACTAGAAACTAATCTCCTCATCCTTGAGATAGATCATCGACATGTATTATTTTACATGATTATTCCTTTATATATAGCTTATTCCCATTGTAAAGCTAAGGCGTTGATTTTGTGATTTGGAAAGAAATAAAGATTTCAGAGTCTAAATAATGAAATTTATCAAGCTAATAAAATGAAGGGTTTGAGGAATGGCCTTTAATTTCAAATCCGTATGAAGAAGCTCCAGTTCTTCTTCTAGAACTTGAGTTGTATTTTTGCATCTTCTTTGAAACTCATTTCCAGCGGATGAGTATAATATTGATTCATTCCATTTGTCTGATTATTCTTAGGCTCAGAGTAGTTTTATTTATCATGCAACTTCTGAAAAATTTATTAATTAAAATTCTATGAAACTTGCTGCATTCTTTTAATTAGCTTTCGGATTGATCTATTCTCTATTAAATATTTTAACATCTAAAATGTTGGATTGTATCTGCATACAGGTTCCTGTGAGTGGCTCCGAGAATGCTAGAGAGGCAGTCAAGGACTCAGGCAAGGCACCTCCAGTTCCACACAGACAAACCAAGCCTTATGCCCGTTCCCAAGGAAGGAAAATCAACAGGCATAGAGGAGGGAGAAATAGTAAGCCATCAGGGGTTTGATTTATGTCCCTTGTTTCTCTTCTATTTTTTTATTTATTTAAATGATATTATTATGCGTGAAGATCTCCTGCCAGTGCCAGGGCGTTAATTATGGCATGTTTATTTCTGTCATGTTATCATTGGAATCGATCAGATTGAGATAGTAAATAAATAGTCGAGACTAAACTTATTTTTTGATGGCATCGGGTTTTCTATAATTCTATGGGACTTACATTTCCACTAAAAAGAGCCGCAAAGACTGCAATTTGCATAGTGAGTGTTATCACTACGCATTCCAATAGATAACGTTCTTTCTAAATCCTAAACGATGATTCCATTTTGTACAAAACCTTCAACTCTATCGTTATTGATGACGGAGGTCGCCCTGGAGCTATCGTACAGCGGACGCTAAGTTGTCACGTAGACATTGTGGAGTGCAGGCGAAAAGAAGACCATGCAAACTTCGAGCAAGTTGTCAAGAGCAATTTAATATTGCCTTATTGGGAAGACAAAAATTAACAAATAAAAATAGACATGTGTATCAATAAATCTAACTTCGGCAATAAAAAAGTGAATCAAGAGAGTTTTTGATATTTTAAAATCTTGCGTTTATCATATGCCTCTAATTTCTTTTTATCCTTTAAATTTTCATAAGTGATGTTAATTTACCCTCTTTAATACTGTTAAAATTCTGAGAGTATATATATAAAAAATGATCGTAGTAATAAGGGTGGACCGGTCGCAGAGGGCTGCGGTTCAGATAGATTCGGTTCCAGTTGAACCGTAACGATGGAGTCCAAACTACGACTCGTTCTCCATGCGGTGCCCCATCGACCGCCGGCTATTGCGGCGACGGGATTCCTCTCACTTCTCCTCGTGTTCTGCGCCTCCTCCGGCCGGTTAGGCGGTTACTCAGCTCCCCCACTGCCCTCATTTTCCCGTCTCATAAGTCGGTTATTTTCCTTCACCTCCGCGGCTTTCACTTCCGCCCTGATCCGACACCGCTGCTGCAGGCTCGGCGCAACACAACGGCCAATGGAGGGCGGCGGCGATTGGAAGATCCTGAAGCAGGAGTTCACCTTCCCTGCGGGGGCCGCCCCTTTCAACAGCTGCCACGCTTCCACTATCGTACAGGTGGAGAGAGATGGTCCTCTTTCTCTTCTATCTCTTTCTCTCTCTCTCCGTTTCAATTCAATCTTCGATCTACAGGTCGACAAGGACAGCTTCCTGGTGGCCTACTTTGGTGGATCGTACGAGGGCGCGCCCGATGTGAAGATCTGGCTGCAGAGATACAGTGTCAGTAGTGTTCCGTCTTCTAGTTGTTGAACTCTGCTTGAATTTAAGCGTTGCGTTTGACCCCATTTCGTTTGCAGGAAGGTTGCTGGGAGCCGCCATTGATAGCGGACGAGCAACCCCAAGTGCCGATGTGGAATCCTGTCTTGTTTCAGCTGCCCTCCCGTGAACTATTGCTCTTCTACAAAATTGGGCAGGAAGTCCAAAAGTGAGACCTTTCTCTTCTCTGTTTGCCTTCTTTCTGAGCTCCTTCAGTTCTTACTCTCATTCATCGGATCGCTCGCAGATGGAGCGGCTCCATGAAGCGGTCGGTCGACGGCGGACTAACTTGGTCGAAGCGAGAACAACTCCCACCGGGGATTCTCGGCCCATCCAAGAACAAGGTGAATTCTAACAGATATCCCCCACTTGTAATAATGATCCAGAGAGGAATTAATGGCATAACCAAAAGAACCACAATCGCAATGCAGCCAATCTTGCTGGAAGATGGTCGCCTTCTCTGTGGATCATCGGTGGAGAGTTGGAATTCTTGGGGAGCATGGATGGAGGTAATTCTGATGCACCATTATTTTCACTGTGCGACCTTTACTCATGCTTTAGTGTTTTACCTTAACGTTTTTGGTTTGTGATCTGAAAGAACTATTAGAAACAACTTTCATTTACTCGATTCCATATTTCATTAGCATTCTAACCATTTTTATATGCACGAGTTAACCTAAGCAATCCGAGAAAGAAAGGATTTAAAACTGATTTGAGCTCATGGTATTACAATGTAGGTCACAGAAGATGCCGGTAGATCATGGAAGAAGTATGGGCCTATCTATATCGAAGGAGAGACGCTCAGTGTGATTCAACCAGTGCCTTACGAGACTGCCAAAGGCACCCTCCGGGTGCTGCTGAGATCCTTTGAGGGTATTAACATGGTTTGCATGTCGGAGTCTGTCGATAGAGGGCTGACTTGGAGCCATGCTTATCCTACTGATCTGCCTAACCCGAATTCAGGCATGTTGCTTAGCCTCTTGATCACCAATCGTCGTGTCTTGGCTGACCTTACATGGGCTGAATAATGATCTTGATAGGCATTGACGGAGTGAAGCTGAGGGATGGAAGATTTGTTCTAGTATACAATACTGTATCAAGGGGTGTCCTCAAAGTCGCCTCATCGGTGGATGATGGTGATTCCTGGGATGAGATTCTGACACTGGAGGAAGATTTGGACATGGAGTTTTCCTATCCAGCAGTCATACAGGCAAGGGACGGCTTAGTACATGTCACATACACCTACAACAGGACACAGATTAAGGTACCATTTAGCTCTCTGAATTGCGCCTGATTGCTTTTGCTGATTAAAACGTGTTTCACTTTGCAGCATATTGTACTCGAACCTGGTGATGTTGTGAGGAGGCCATGAGGGGTCTTAAGTATTTACAGAGTACCATTATCAGCTGCGAGTTTACTGGTTTTACGTTTTGAAACAGGATTACTGGTTGTGTCTGCTATATCGACCGATCGCACAATCTTCTACATGTAAATGTAATTTGTTCCTTTTTTCGTTTTTCTTTTAGGTTCAGATTGTAATTTTGAAGTTTCGTAAATTCAATAATTGGAAGCAGTTGTTCAATAAAATTTAAATGCTTTTTTCAAGAAAAATCCTGCAGCATTCATCAGAAAACTTTCCCTATTTTATGCAGTCTGCAATAACGTAACGGCGGATGAATCCCTAGTGCAAATTGATGAGTGTCCACAATTGATGTCTTGTCTAGTTATTCCACAATTATAAATGCTCCAGCAATAATGCAATTTGTTTTCTCAAATTAACAAGCATGTTTCCGATCACAAAAATGTTCCGAAGTTCCACTAGAGATCATGAAATTAAATCATACACCTGGAGTCATTGAAGTTACTTTACAGTCTCGGATACTGCTGCTCCACTATATATTCCCAGCTGCTACAGGGGCAATGCAAGTCGACAGAGTTTTAGAGAACTCATGACGCATGTGTAATACCAACATCTGGATACTGCGACATTACAAACACAAGTTTCAGAAGTACATGTATAAAAGGGCTTTCTTTTGACAAATACCTGTTCGTTACAAAATTGGATGCTCCTGTTACAGGAGCATGTGAAGAATCACGCTGCTTCATTGCCCTTTAAAGTCTTTGAATCTAGACTGAAGACACTCAGCTATGGAACCCCAAACAGCTCTTCAGTTACAATGTCATCAGGCTGGGAACAGGGCTCACTTAGAGTGCTTGTACTATCAGTGTTAAAATTAGCCGGAGCTGATAACATCATTTCAACGCTCTTTAGATGACGAGATCTGTTTGTCAAATTACCAGAGACTAGAGTCCTTGTATCCCTGCCTCTCGGCTTTGTCCCAATAAACCCACATGCAAGAGCTTCTAAAGCCTTGGTGGTTAGAGGTCGGCTCCTGGTGCTTTGCCTTCGAGAAGTAGTGGAAATTTGTTGATCAACAGCAGCTCCAGCAAAGTTTTCCATGTAACCAAAACTATCCTGCTGCTGTCTTGTCTCTGATGACTCTCTAACTACCTCCATAGTTAACTCCTGCTCAGTGCCACCTATTTCTGACTTACTAGGCGCGCCTGTCTCGTATTCTTGTGAAACATTTGGCAGTGCATTTAAATCGATCAAACTTCTTGACTGTAGCATTCCATCAAATGAAGCAGCACTACCACGACATTCTTCCTCATCTGGACTGATGCTATTTGAAAAATTGGTATAGACCTCTCCGCAACAAGAATTGGGCATCGCCACCATATCATCATCTAGATGTTGTGAACTCATCTTTGGCTGAACTCCTTCCTCTATGGCATGGTTTTTTGAAATAGAGTACGATCGGCGACCAGATCTTTCATACTTGCAAGCAGTTAATCTCCTACGTTTGGCCATAGGTGCTAAATAAGAATGTTGACCAGACTTAGCCCTGCGGCTGGATTCACTTTTTGAAATTTTTACTGGCAGCTTTTCATTAAATTGTTCGACACATTTATCACTTGAGATATGTTCATTATGTGGCACTGTTGTGCTCGTAAAGGTAATCTCACTCTCAGAAGGATCAGAGTGAAGAGCCTGTCTGCTGATTCCCTTGCACTTTAGCTTAGGCATCTTGTTGTCAAGTGAGTTTGGATCAGAATTTCCTTGACCATCCAATGAGCTATCATCTGAATCCTCTGAACTATCGCTTGCTATTTCTCCTATATTGGCTAAAGGGTCATAGTTATTGATAGCGTCAACAGGCAGAGTCCTCAGTTCCCTCAGCTTGAAAGGTTCTTCGCCTAGGGTCAAACTTGTGTCCACAATAGTGAACTTCATATATTCAGAATTAGATGTTGGTACCTTAGGACAGAGATAGGAATGGTTTCTGTGATCAAGATGGCCATTACAGTCGGATTTGGTATTAATGGAACAGTCAATTTCATCCTGAGTTATGCTTGTACCTGTGCCTCCTTCAGTCTCCAATTCAAGTAGTCTGGGGTCTGAAGCCACCTTATTTAGGACATCAGCAACAGAATCAAAGTAGTGATTTCCTTTCACAAGCCTTTTTCTTGAGAATTTCTTGATGCCAGGGATAAGAAACACCAAGGAATGCTTTGCTGTAAGAATATCTTTGGGCTGTTCTGAGTGCCAACCCCTGGCTAGCAGACGAGGCCAAACTGCTTCCCAGAAAATATCATTTGACTTTGCCTTGCTTAACCTGAAATCACCTGTCAGAAACTTGATGATGTCTTCAGAAGAAAGAGAAGAACATGCTTTGCCAACAGGTATCTCAGGGCGAACAGATAATATCTGATTTGATCTAACTGAATCCAAAATGATGCCAGTGAGATCATGCTTTCCCGTACCAATTCCGATGGTTTCAACCAAAACTTGCATACCAACTGTTGTCTTCAAAGTGCAGACAAATTCCTTCAAGGAAATTCTGCCCTCGTTGAATATACTTATGGCCTGGAAAAAATGTGTTGCAATTTTCAGTGGAGAATATCTTCTGCTGAGTAGGAAACTATAATGAAAATAGAATATGACACTTAATCCTGAATAGTCGATCTTAATTCTGAGGTCTATTAATAAACTGAAAATGTTGAAAGGTAGCTCCAGAGTGAAAAAACAGAAACAATAGCACAGAAACTGGTATAGCAGTGCAGGTTGTGACAATGCTACAACTTGAGTAAGATGGGCAAACTGAATACACTTACAAAATGTTAATCTGTTTTTTTTTAAATTTACAAATCTTATGTCACAAATTTGTAGTAATTTGTAGAGTTGTTTCTTCACTTAAGAATGATTCTTGATCATTTCCCTGTAAAAAATTTGTATAAAAGGAAATAAAGTTTAATAACACACCTATTACTCCGCTTGATAAAGCAATTTGCATATCCCACAGGTCAATAGATAACCTGTGTAATTTTTTTTTTTCCAGAAATAGAAGAAACCATTGTTCATTGATTGGACTAGTAAATCAAGTGCTAGTACCACGTATTCATTTTAGCAATATTAAAAATATATGACATATAATAAATATGAGAAAACAAATATGATATAAATATTATAATATGGATAAGTTGTTCTTCATGAGGAATACATATTTGATGTGCCACATGATTTAGGACTCCACTCATATTTCGCACTCAATGTATTAGCTTTCTAGCCATATTATTTTGATGAGAACCCCAGTTGTCGGGTGTGGCTGTTGGATGTGATGTCTAAATTATTTAGTTGTTTAGTTTCAGTACCTATGTTAGAGTCGGCATCAGACATGTGGCAGATGCACCACAATTACTATTGATTTATTCCTTTGGCATGGTTGTAGTTTGCTGTGTTCAATGAAGATTTAACAATCTCACATTGAGAATTTGAGACACTATATTAGTATAAATTATTCAACAACACTAGATTGAATATTATGTTAATATTCAATGTTCAGGTCCCTAACTACATTTGAATTCCATTTTAGTTGAAGAGCAACTTTAGGACCATTGTTGATGGAGTGTTTATTATGCTCTCTCTCTGAATCTGTAAAAGTGTATAATATCCTCTCTAGATACACAATAACCTCACTCGATTAAAAGTGAGCAAAAGAAAGATGGGCGAGGCATGAAGTCTCAGGTTAGATGAATGATCCTTGATCTCATGGTGAATGTTGAGTTGTAGAGAGACTAAGCAATTTAAGAGGATGACATCTCTCTTTCTCATGTGAGCTATCTAGGACTGAGCTGGATTAAAGGGAAGGCTAACTCGGAAAGTTTCTTAAAGGGATCTCAATTTGACCAAATTTTTATTTGATTCCATCCATATTCACTTTCAATTTAACAAGATTTCAATGGATTCAGATCAATTTTCAACTATTATCGAATGTATCTCCAGTTCTCTGTATCGATATCAACTTGTTTTGCCAACTGTAGACTCTAGCTCATTAAGGATATTGTAGTTTGAGGAGGTTAGATATCTTGCAGATAGCATTGTCACTAAGAGGGCAAGACTTTTCTAATTAACTCTAAAAAGTAGACATTGATCTTTTGGCTAGATAGAACTACTACAGCAGGCAAGACTTTTGAAGCCCACAATCAGAGGGAAAGAACAAGCGATTAAAGTCTGATGGTATATCTATAGATATGAGCAAGACATATCACTTTGATAATATGGAGTCCCGTATATGGGCAAAAAAGGTTATACTAAACATGCTTACATGTCACAAATATGAGGCAATATGAGTTATACAGATCTTGCACAAGCAATATGAAGCTTAATGTAGGTGGCAAAAAGACATTATGAGCGGTATAGATGTAAATGCAATACAAAATTCAAAGTACCTAATATAACCAATGATCATGCCTATCATGCATGCACGATAAACATAAAATAGAATTGCTAGAAAAATTAATTTGGAAGTGAATCTTAATTGTCCCAAACTAATTATATGTGTAAGCATGAGCTGAATAATGATTTAAAGAAATTATGAATAAGCACATGAATTCTGACCATAAATAAATAAATAAGCACATGAATTTAAATTCACATTTCCAAGATTCAAATACTAGTTCCTTTGAAAGTGTAATTTTCATCATCAACAACATCAACCTACATCAGTCCCATCTATTTGTGATCAGCTACATTTGTATTGTCCTACTGAATTCTGCAAGGCTATATTACTAGTAATATTCAGTCTTAAAATAATATGTAATTACATTTAAAAATTTTCTTTGGTCTCCCTCTATACCTTTGATTTTCAACAACTCAACCATAATTTTACATTGAGAATTTTTTAAAAAAAAATTGTTTATCTTAAGGAAGATGAAGAGCTCAGATCATTAAGTTACAAAGAGCAAATAAACACGTATATTGGAAACAATTACATACTAAATAAAACTAGTATTATCTTTCATTTATAATATAAATATAGTTTCAACAGGTCAAATTTTAAGATATTTAACATTTCAGACCTTTCATGGAAACTTGAGTAAGGTTAGAAAATATTATAACAGTGACAATCTAGTCATATGCATGCAGAATATGAAACCATAAAAGTTAATTGTTTTAACCGTATTGGGGCGATTATAGAGTGACAAATGTATTTTAAGATATTTGAGAGTGGTGGTGGATCAAGTTATTTTCTTGCAAAATTGTAGGACAACAAGGACAAACTAATGTCAACTGATATTGTGTATCAACACGAGTTGACACCAATACAATATTGTTCAAAGCTAGGATGAAAACCAGTATCAAAAGTGAGGTTTAAACCCTCACTTGATCAACTTGTTGGAGAAACACTGAGTTGCAATGATAAAAACGTTCTGAACTTGGTATATAGAGGACCATCATCATGACATGGTTGCTTAATTCCATATGAATAATAAGTTGAAACTATAGGTTACTAGAAACTGCCAAAGGGATTTGTTAGATGATGTACATGAGTTTCCCAATAGTCCAAGATACCTCAGTCATTTATAAGATTGAAAAGACATGAAATACTCAGCAACGTATTCTCTCAATTATTGTTACTACAATTTAATAACCAATCTATGGTAAAAAGATGGATCTACATTGAAACTTAAATTGCATTACACATGAAGATACTCAAGTGATTCTTCAAGAGAAAAAAGATTGCATCTTCAAGTTATTGGCAAATGGATTTCAGTTTGATCAGGCCCTTGTGCAAATTCTTGAAAGGAAAAGTTGTCAGCTTTAAATGAAACATTCTCCGTTGTCTAGATATATGATGTCCAAAGCTCAACTTGTGATTCAGACATGTTTTAAACTTGGCAACAGGATGGCATAAGAGTTGGAATGAAGTCTTCTGATAGCTCATCAAAATCAACTAGCTGTGAAGAACTTTGGTATACTTTCTGCAAGAAGTCTTATACTAGAGAAATATACTTTCATCTTCATGAAAAAGGACCTAGTGTTAGACTGAATTGAAAAACACACAAGTTGAGAAAGCAAAGATGACCCTCATGAATCCTCCAATCAAGACAGAGACCCAATGGGTAGGATAGTTAATTCTGGAGTGATGATGCATGTCTCATAAAACAATCTCTTGATGATTGGAAAACCTACAGTGGTTGTTGGTTAAAGTGATATACATCATGACTCTCACTGAAGCCTAATATTATGACGAACCTTTTTTTCATTCACAATCTTACAAAAAAACTAAATTGCCTTGTGATTTGTCTCTACTAAGTGTGTCCTTCTTCAGGATCAAACTTCTAGGAGGAAGTTGGCTTGCTAGGTAAAGGCACAACCCCTACTGGCTACTACCTTGTGAAGTCTAACAGCTCCAATAATATATGGTTGGTTCATGCTTGTTCTTCACCTAATTCCTCTAGATGTCCTCCATCCACAAATAAGATATTGTTTGAGCAATAGACTTGAGCAGTATTCTATGCTCCAGACTATGTTCCCTTGTTTTTTAGGAATATTGATGTTATTGTTTTTCCATAGCTTAGTTTGTGTGGATCCCTTTAAGAGAAGGAGACTCCTAAGAATTAAGTATTGATTTTTTGGAATTTTTCATGAGCCATCTTGTGTGAAAACCCTTAAGATATTAGGTCCCCGAGAAAAAAACAAATGACATCTCCTTATTGTCACTCAATTATTCCTATAGAAGGCATTCTTATAGTACCTTTGCTAATAAAAGTCTGATCTAGACACTATCTAATCACTTCCCTAGAATTGTGTAATGTAGTCTTCTTATAAAGCACTCGGATGTAATTCCATTATCCACCTTTTAGAAACAACATAAAAATACCTTGGATTCAAGAGGTCACAATTTTAGCTTTCTTAGCTACTCTTAGACAATCCTTTGCCTGACTGAATGCAACAATATATGAATATATTCCCTATTTTTTGTATTTAAACCCTCATTGTTGGGGGAGAACTTAAAGTGACAAAAGGATTCAATGATCCCTTTTCAGGTTCACTTGAGTTGCCTTTGCATGTTCAGTTCTTTCCAAATATCACCAATTGAACCTTAGCCATCAACCATTGTTTCTCCTTCTTCTACTAAGGCCACATCACAAGAGGAATAAGCAAGAAGTCAGCCGATCCTAGACAAACCCATTCCTTATAGGTTCTTTATACTCTACTACAAGGATTTCCCTTGTACTATAAGCACCACAGGCTCCCTTACAAAAGAGATGGTAAATAAGAAACAAAGGAAATGTTTTTCTTGCTTCATATAACATATTGCTTTATGCACAAGTATAAACTAGCAATGACACTTCAAGTCCGGTAGCAATGAGCACATAATTAGCAACGAGTACCAGGAATAATCAGTGATAAAAAAGAAAAAGACAAAATGTATATTTTTCTTACTTAATCAATGCACAAGTTTAAATTGGCAGTGGCATCCTAAAGTCTATTAGCAATTATCACAGAATTAGCAATGTGTATTTGGAATAGTCAAAGAGTACCTCCAACAAAGCATCATGAGCATCCTTTGGCACTTTAGGTAGAACACGTGACAGGAACTCTTGTTGCCTCCATCCAGTAAAAATCCGGTGGCCAAGAATGCACCTTCTACTTTTTAGCTTTCTACATGCTGACCATCTGCGATATGCATCAGATCTGTAGAACTTTCCATAATAGTAGGATAGTATGTCTCCCATCTCTTTGCAACCAATGAACTTCTTCACTTGGACAAGATTCTTTCCAAAGATATACAGGCTGAGGAGAAAACTTTGTGTTTCATTGTAACTCCAAGAGGAAGATATTGTACCAGGCAAGGGACTGTAAGAGATATTGAGACTAGGTTGCAACAAAGGAACATCATTGTGCACCCTATTATCTGACATAGTGCTTCCCTTGATTCTAGATCCATCAGGTTCTTCCATATGAATTCCAAAATCACTATGTTCTTCTTTACATGTAAGGAGATTTATGCTGTGACAACTTGAATTCTCTGTTGGTACTACACTTATTGTATAATCCACACACTCAGCTTCAACTTTTCCAGTGCTTGAGTGCTTCACTGACCCACCTTCAATGGCACTAATGCTGGAACAAGAAACTCCTTTTTGTTCATCTTTGATAGCATCATCCATGTGGAGAACCCACATAATGGGGATGGCTAAGTCTACTCTGGCATGAAAATCAAGAGCGCCAATGCTATTGATACTAGTAAGGCATGATTGTGACTCTATTGCTAGATTTGGAATGCCTACTTGGTACCCATCTCCTATGCGAGGGGATATCAATGGTTCATCATAAATACCATTTCTGACAAGGGAATCTGATGAAGGTAACTGATCAGAAAACATGTCAGCAATGTGCTCTTCTTCAACACAGTTCGTTTCGCAAGAATCCATCTGTCATCACATTGACTAGAAAAGGTCAGGCGCCTGTGCATTGCCTCAACTTTGCAGAGAAAGGCCCAAATAATAATTAAGTTGTTGATTTACCAACACAACTCAGATTTGAATAAAGATGTGAAATTTATCACAGACATTGTCCAGAGACACTAGATTTCAATAAAGATGTGAAATTTATATGGATGGATTATCCAGGGAGAGAACTCATATGCCAACCATATCTTCAAAAGCTAAATGCAATTTCACCAATTTAATTCATCTGAAATAAATTGATTAAAACATTAACTAGGAAATATCAGGAACTTGTGAATAGCATTCCCGTGCATCAAAGAAAAGCCCGAATATGGATGTAAGTCAGAAAAGGGGGTGGATGTCAGATACATATAAGAATATCTATTCTACTCTAGCATTCTTCAAGAGACGCATATATTTGAAATAGCGGGAATTTGAAAACAAAAATCAACGCTGGGAAAGAAAATAATTACTTTTACTTTTTCTAAAAAAAAACTAATCGTTTATAAATTTTTAGCACCTGAAACCTAATAGAAGGATATGGTTCAACTCTGTAAAAATGGTAAAACAAGAAAGACTAATCCCACGGACCAATTTTGGGAATGGAGATATACGAACAAGAAACCAAGCCTAACAGGCAGCATGAAGAACATGCCGACGACTCCTGTCAGCAGTCAAAACAACACACCGATAAAATGAAACCCTGATACGATGATATCAACCGTACAGCAAGCTAATCAATTAGAAATCAACAATAAGATCCTGCAATCATCAAGTATATCATTCTAGTTCTGAGGCGTTATAAACTAAACCATCGGCCATACACACTGCTCGATCCACATTCAAAGAAAGAACACTTTTTGACGAGGATTTCCATGATGATTCAACAAATCGTACAACTCCCTACGTTAGCAGAACACCCGGAATCATGTCGCGAACATAGTCAAGAAAAGCAGACACAGGAAAGCTTACTAACAAAAAAGCACATAAGGTAAAAAAAAGAAACGATAACGAGATTGAAAACAAAGCTACAGGAAATGGTATACCGATCGCTAGACAGAGGTCGGTCACGACTTATCTTCGCCTTCAACAAACAAACCGATCCACGAGAGAGAAGCAGAGCGAGGGAGAGGGCGAGGAGGAGCGCGACGAGAAGGAGTCGAGGACGAGGAGGCAAGAAAGAGACTTGGAAAATAATAATAGTGGGGGAGTTCGTTCTCCTCTTCGAGAAGTTTGCTGAAATAAATAAGGCCTTTTTACAAATCTCTTTTATCCTTCATTCAATAAATAAAAAAAAATGACTGCGCCAGTGGGCCCCGTCGTTGCATTCAATCATAAGGCAGGTAGCAACCGGTTTTTTGGACGCTTAATGTAATGGATAAATCAATGATTATAAAAAGAAAGGAAGTTGACCGGCCCGTCACAATGCAAGTGATAAGGTAATATCGGCAGAAATAAAATTATCTGAGATCAATTCTTAATAAGAGTATTTATCAGTGTGATTAATTTTAGATTTCTCAAATTTATCTCGTGAGAAATTTTTATGATTAGTCATTTCGAAAAATAACTTTTTTCTATTTTTCAATTAATACTTCTCTTAAATTATATAAAAAAAATTGTATGTATTTTTTAAAACATAAAAATTGTAAAATATATTTTATAGAGGCTTAATTTTCAAAATCAACACTAAAACGTTTGTAATAGATTTTATGAATGTGAATTTATAATAATAAAAATTTTGTGATATACTTCAAAAACTATATCAATCACATATATAGTTTGTTATTTTTTTTTAAAATAGTAGATTTGAAATATTCCTATTTTAGTTCTTTTAAACTAAATATTGTAAATAGTTTTTATAGAGTCCTAATTTGCAAAATCAACCTTAAATTTGACAATGTTTTATTTTGTATTATAGATTTTGTGTCCCCGAATTTATAATAAAAAATTATAGGACCAGTCATTTACTCCTATAAAATATATCAAAAATTTATCTAATAACATCATGTAAGACTAAATTTCATTGAGTCAAATGGTTTGACTAGATTTATTAGGCATCCTCTATTTTTGGAAACCCTGCCGTAGGTGAATTGGTGTTTGCTGTTTGGATACGAACAGCTGAGAACGCTATTTCATGTGCTTCAATTGTTTTTTTTATTTTATTTTGTTTTTTTTAAGCCCCACGGGTTAGTTATTCCTCGATGATTATCTGTATATATTTTATCAGAGGTGGGTAATATTAGACCGCTTGAGATGGGTAATATTATCTTTCTCTAATATCATGTTTTTACCAGATTACACCACTTGTTTAAACCAAATTTAATTCATTTATTACTAAATCAAATAAATAACCCATAGCTCTACCATAAATTAAACGAACTAATTCCATTAGCTAGCTTGTCCTGCCGCAACTTAACAGAAAGCCCAACTTGCTAAATTTTCATCAAATTTAAGCGAGAAATTCTTTACTACTGCTTATTGAGCGCCAAGAGATAATCCATTGGGCCAACACAAGGAAATTAGGATCCGTTACTATTAAATGTTGACTTGCAGTTCAATTGCAGCTTGGTCGTCAAGGACATGATATACTTCCGGGAAAGTTGGATTCTCTTATGTTTCACTACTTCAGATATAAGATACAGATAACAGACAATTCTTAGAAAGCAACAAAGGCAGTCACTGTTCTTATGTCTGACATCTAAGATGAGGGATTCATTGGACTTTCTGCAAGCAGATGACAATAATAAAATTAATCAGCATTAATGCATCACCAGGGCTCCATTCTCTTCTCCTTTTTAGAGGGGAAAAAACAAGGGCATCGAACTGTTTTGCCCTCTTGCTCCAGGTACATATATATAACTGCAAAAAACAGTGAAGTTTCATGCATAGCTTTCAAAATAAAGTCTTCAGTGTGCCTTCATTCATGTGATTCTGCTTCAGTACCTTTTTACCTGGTAAGCATAAAATGCTCTCATAAAAAGATTCAGCATATTTAAAGTACTTTGCATACTGTTAGCCAACCTGAATACAGACCAACAGCAAAGGCATTTCAAGTCTTACTGAAAGCTCAATGGCACATCTAGTTTTATATAAATCCCATGCAGAAGTGGACGCTACATTAGTAATCAAAGCATCAGTCAATGAAGAAACAGGTCGTAGGAATCAGAGATCTTTGGCAGGGAGCTGCCGATGGTATCCGTGTTGATGCCATTGGAACCAGGGAAACTGAGTTCCCACACAGGTTCATCCATCCAAAACGCTTTGCTCATCTCTGAGATCATCTGATCATCTCCATTAGCGATGCTGGTCGATGTTTGGTTCTGCAGTTGGGAAGCCACCGGAGCATTTGGCTCAGTCGAGTGCTTACGGGAGTTGGAAGACCGGCGGCAGCTCTCCTGGACTATGCTGCTCAAGTACCCCGACCTGGTGTCGTCGCAAAAGAGGAAGTCATCAGAAATCTCTACGTCATTGCTCTTAAACTCCGCCGCAGTGCGACGGCTCGGAGCGGAGATGCTATGGCGATGGCTCTGGATTGAGAAGGCGCTGTGGTCGGGGGGTTGGACGACGGGCAGAGCACCACCGGTGAGGTGTCCGTGGCGCGGCGGCTGCGGGATGTTGAAGCTTTGGGAGTGGAAATGAGGGAGGACGGAGTACTGGAATGCGGTGATGGGAGTCTCGGAGTAGATGAAGTTGGTCCTCGCTTGACTGCCCTTCATGGCGAGTGCTGCCCTGTCGTAGGCCAGAGCAGCTTCTTGGGCAGTATCGAACGTCCCCAGCCAATGCCTCTCCTTGGTCGTTGGGTCCCTTATCTCCGCAGCGTACCGCCCCCATGGCCGCCTCCTCACCCCGAGGAACCTCCCCGGCTCAGCCGGCTTCCTCCTTCCTCTCCTCTCGCCGCAGGATGGAGAAGACGATGAGGACGACGATGAGAAAGAATTCTTAGCCTGGGAGAAGTCCATCGTGGAAGAACTAGTGTTAACATTGCACCCTTGATCCTTCGCTGTTGCATTGTCGATGGGCTTGGAGGAAGACATGGATAGAAAGAAAAAGGAAAAGAGGGAATTGGATATGGTGAGATTGTAGTAGTGGAATGGAGAGGTGAAGCTAAGAGAGAGAGGTTTTAAAAGAGAGATGCTGGAATGGAGGAAACTGTAGATGGACAGGGGATGTCATGGATATCTTCATGCCTCACCTTCAAAATATATAGTCATGGAAGCCATGCATTTGGATCTTTCTTGTCTTCAAATTGACTAAGATATGATTAACCAACTAATCCACTAGGAATTTCTATGGGCTACTGGTGTGTATATCCGTGTGTTGGGAATGAGAAAGATAACATAGGATCAACATGGGTCCTCTATTCTACAGTAGTCTTCCACTTTTTTTGTCCATGGCTTATAATCGCTGTCGTTTTTAGTGAGAACTAGCATTTGATAATTACTCAGATTTGACATATGCAAGCATAAGCTGTAGCCTCGTGGAGCCTAAACACTTTACGGATCTAAATTATGTGGCATGCAAAGGATCAGCCATGTGCTTCCGCATTTTAAGCGAGACATAAATGGATCAAGGTGCTTTTGTGGCTTTTTGTCAGCTTCAAGGTTTACTACCGGAGGGAGCACTTAACGTTGCGGAGGGAGCACTTAACGTTGCTCTCCGAATTAAACAAACAAACAAACAAAGACATTCTTTTTTCTCTCTCTCTCTTGTGAGGCAAACCTCGGTAGTGACTGCCACATGAAACATGAAGGAGGAGGAGAACCTGCAAGGGCGGGGGTCCCCGTGGCCAACTGATGCCTTCTTAATTTTATCTGAGTAACATTTACATTTGGGCATCGTAGCGAGCGAGCATTCATGTCCCCCCAAAGAGTGAAAATGGAGTCAAAAAGGCGAAGTGCCAATGAATGGAATGCCAAATGAATCAACACAAATTAAGTATGTCATATAATATATACGACCATTGACTTCTCCACTGAGGGATTGTGAACTTTGATGCGTATGATGATGAGGAGATCCTTTTTCATCCTGTCCAAATTATGCATTATTGTTAGACGACGTACTCTGTTGTTAGAAGCAGCAACAACATTGTTCTGCCTCATCTTAAAAGGTGTGAGGATTAGATAACAGAGGACATCACCTAACCAAATAGTGAGTACAATACATATGTGTATTTTTTAAGGAAATTAAACAATAATCATGTAGAGAATTAATGGCACGGGAACCAAAAGAGAGAAAGAAAGAGGGCATTACATATGGTTGTCTGGAGAGGAGAGTAGGAGTAGGTCGCCCGGGATTTGGGGGATGGCTTTATACTAGTTTGACTTGAGGTTTTGATGGAGTTGGCAGAAGGAACAGGGCGGTTTGTCTGGCCGTGGTAGGTCGTACGCGAACGTGAGGGCGTGGCACCGGGGCCGGTGGCTAGGAGTGCGCACGTACCCAAGTGCATGCTCCGCCGTGACGTGAGTGGAGTACTGGAGGGCATGAGGGCAGCACGAACTTGTCGGCGACAAGTTTTCATGGTGGATCTCGATATTGCTCGGTTACATCGATGTAAGGATCGCCATCTCGTGGTTTGCTTTGCGCACCACCCGATCGGAAGCGAAAATCGCCGGTCTTCGTTACTTGACTCCGCACAAATTATCCGATGCCTTCGAGTGCCCTGCAGATTGTCCTCGTTATTCAAGAGATTAGAATATTCTTAAATGAAGTGTGTTCCGTGAACAGAGTGTATGCAGTGAATATTGACCGGCATGCAATCATGCACAAACTAGTCGATCATGAGATGATCATCTGACGAACAACAGTGCCAGTGGGCATGCTCAATCCGTGCGCTCTTCTCCATGTATACGTACTCATGTAGGATATTCCTGCAACGGTACAACCCATTCCTATTGCAATGATCTCTCTGCGTGTTGAATTCTCAACGCCCAAGAAATTATTTAACCATGGCGATCGATTTCCTGTGAACAGTTGGGCACATCGCTCCCAATCATCACATTCACTGCTCTACTGTTTCTGTCTTTCTCTTTCGGCGAGACATGTCTCCAATATTATATACATATATGTACACGCATTTGCACTGTAGGACACCACTCGCTACTGACTGCTCACCATAACAAAACGCATCGTGATTAAGACGCTTTTCGGTAATGCCGATCAGTGAATAGTAACTAAATGATATCAATTAGATATGTGGATAATGAATAAGTGTCTTGATTAAAAGAAATTTGAAAATATTAGAAAACCAGTAAACAAGTGAAAGCACAATGGACCTATGGAAAGGCTGTGGCATTGAAGTATGGTTCTATAATTTATATATATCCATATTCTAACGAACAACTTAAAAAAGTTATCTAACTCGATCGACATTTTATGAATAATACGGTTTAAAGACGCTGTTGATTTCATCGTTGATTCCCTCCCTAGCTTGACTATATACAAGCCTAGCTAGCTCAAACACACAACCCTCTGGGCACACTTGCTCCCGGGCTCCTTCACCTTGTTTAAGAAAATTCAAGCAACTGAAAGAAAAGGATTGACCCAGAGCACTTTTATTATTTTCACTTTCATTCGACTTGAAAAGAAATTTGCATCGCACCAAATCATGTGTCATTGTGATATATGAATGTTATTTATTCTAAAATTTTGCAGATCAGGGGATCAAGAAATATCAAAAACTCAAGTAAGATAGGTTTGACTCTTCTGAAAGCAAAAGTTCACTATACAGAATTCCTAGCAGAGACCTTTGAGCAACTATTTCTTAGCTTAAAATCATTGCTTATAACAACAACTTCAATAAAAGCCATTTACTCACAACTTTGATGAAGTTTCGGTAAGCAAATGGAACCAAATATCTGAAATTTCCTAAACACACATATAGAACGCGACCTGATGCCTCAACATCATTATTTGTTGAGGATAGAATCATAGAACATCAATTATATTTCTTGAGGATAGAATCTTAGGACATGTAAACTTTATATTATATTATATTATATTATATACACACTAAAATAATTCGAGAGCATCAAAGGATCGCATTACTTACCTTTGAGTTATTGCAAATACATATATAAAACTGTCAAATGTCATGTAATAGTGCCAACCACTGCTATCTAGCTATAGCCTTCAATTATTTGTTTGCGACACTAAAGTCATAATAGTGCAGCTTCTCTTGTCCATATGTTAAACAAACGATCTTGCAATTTCTCTTGCATCTATGCCACTAAACCTAAAGTACATACCATAGTCCCGTGATTAGATAATATAAATTTAATTACACTTTGATTCGATCTGTTACATTTAAAAAATATAATGAAACCAAATTAGGCACTGATCCCTAATTCCTTGCAGTGTTTTTTTTTTTTTTTGAAATAATTATACTCGTTGAAAACGTCGTATAAAATTGTATATTGAAAATTTTTACATTACTTAATTATATTTGTAATTTTCTCTACTCTATAGCTATATATATGTCATGCTCACTATATACATGATATTAAAATTTTCTAATGTAATTATTCGGTGCCTTAAGAGAGAGACCATCTTTAAGTGAACAAAATTCATGATAACGCATGCAGCACAAAAGGTTCCAAGGTATAAACTCTTACAGGCCTTACCAGGCAGGTGATATGAGTGCACACATCGCCACCCTAGATATTCATGAAAGTTGGTAGACCATAAGATATATGATACGGTGTATAGTGAGGGATCCCAGGTATAATATAGGATCCATAGTCAAGATAATTTAATAGTCAAAAGTCAAGGTGACAGTTAAGTTTAGGAAGTATGTGTTTAAATGGACCATTTTTCCCGGAACTTGGCTCCCTTCACCTCAAGGTCACTACTCTTAGTTCCCAGTCAACCAGTCTCTAGAGTTGGTCAGATCTTCTGGGACATCTCCTTGTGTCTCGTGGTTACTACTATGGGTACACTCTCGGTCTACCCCAAGCTAGCCAGAGCACAGGGCTCAACTCCTCACTTCTCAAGGACAAGGCTCCTAGTCTACTCCCGATTGGCCCCCATGTCGGTCAAACCCCCCGGGCTCAGCCACTCACTTATCAGAGGCACAGCTCCCCGTCTACTCCCGATCGTTCCAAAAGCTGATCGGGCCCCCATGTTGGATCGGAAAGACGCTAGAGGAGGGTGAATAGCGTTCGTCGCTTTTTTAAAAAGAATTGATAATATGCAGCGGAAAAGAAACAAGAAAGTACAAACGCTAACACAAGTAATTTTTATTGGTTCGGAACCTTCGACGACTCCTACTCTAAGACTCACACTCATTGAGTGCTTTCGTTGGTCAATCATTATCAATTCAAAAATAAGTTACAAAGATTTGAGTATAAGAATTGAAACGTAAATATTGCCGACAAACAGAAAGAAATTTTCGTTCTTCGAACTTCGGAACAACCTATCGGTGTCGTAGAAGCCTTTTCGGTGCAGCGTGCGAATATAAAAGTCGTAGCAAATGTTATTTTGAAGCTATTGGTCAAAGGTCTTTATACAAGCTCATTTCGAGCGCCTGGAACCCCTCCGGGCGCCTGGACCGTTGCTAACGTGGTGATCTCTCATTAAAATTTGATCCGTCAAGTTTATCCACCTCTAGGTGCATAGATCCCTCTGGGTGTCTAGACCTCTCCAGGTGTCTGGACCGTTGACATGTGTTTAGCCAATCGTCATGCTCCAACTCAGCTTCTGGATGACTTTTCTGGTCCGGGTGCCTGGACCAACTCTAGGCGCCCGGACTGCCCGGGTGCCTGGCTAGGCACCTGCCCTGCAAAGTTGGTCCGAACGCCCAAACCAACTCCAGGTGCCTAGATCCCTTCCGAGTGCCCGGACACTCTTTTTCAACCACTTATTTCTTGCAAAAAAGAGTTAGTCCAGGCATACAAATTATCTTGCAAAAGAGAGTTAGCACAATGAGAATATAATCAAATTATGACTTAGATTTTGTCCTCCAAACCAGGATCTAGTCAGAGTCTCAATTTAAGTTTCCGAAATGGACCTAAATTGAACTGACTCTTACTGTCCCCTCAACCGGGACACGTCCTCACTTACTCACTATTCTCCAGTGACTTACCTCTACTTACTTATCAAACATCTGGTCCTTTAGGACTGTTTGGAGTTTCTCTGGCCTTGCTTAGTATCTAACCAAGCTGATCTACTAAGACTTGCCTGCAACACTAAGTTAGCACAATATATATAAAATAGTTAAAAAAAAATAGTGTTAGCATTATTAATAATTCGCTGATCTGGTCGATTGCACGCAGTTGATCAGAAACCAGTTGGTCACTTATTACCTAGGATTACCTCCCCCTAGGGTTGTCCAGCTTTACTCACTAGGACTTTCATTGTCTGGCTTTACTCACCAGTGTTGGGATTCAATCAAAGTCCCACATTGAAAATATTTGGGAAAAATCATGGGGTTAAAAGGATGTAGGATATCTCTATTGACATGAGGCCTTTTGGGGAGAGCCGAAGAACAAAGCCATAAGGACCTAGGCCCAAAGTGAACAAT
>JBBMJZ010050568.1:0-24639 GCA_037833815.1 Zingiber zerumbet
TTAAGTGTAATCCGAATTGGACTCATTGAGTTAGACTCAAATGGATCCAATTGTTGGATTGAGTCAAATTCAAACTAGATTCGTTGAATTCGAATTGCATGAGAATCAATGGGTTAGACTCATTGGGTGAACTTGAGTTCACCAAGGAAGTTGAATGGTCAAAATTGAACCATTTGATTGAATGGTTAATTTTGAGCCATTGGATTAGAAGATGAAAGGGCAAAACTCTTGGTATACGATGGGATGGATATAAATATCATTTTGGATGATATTTTTCTAGAGTTTTTTTGAGAGATTTTCATTAGATGAGAAGCCTCTTTGATTCTTCTTCTTCCTCCTTCCCTCTCTTGGCCGAAACACACCATTGAGGTTGCTAGCACAACCTTGTGTGTTTTCCTCTCCAATCTTGTGAGTTTGTGAGACAAACGAAGGCAAGACTTGTTCGTGTGGATGCCGTAGAGGCGCGAACGTGAGATCATGCTGTGATCCGAGCTGTCGGAAGATCATGTGCACACATCAAGGGTATAATCCTATCATGTAGCTTAGTATAAATTGTTTTTATGCAATATTTTTCCCTTCGCATGAATCCGCTAGATAGAGGATCTAGTTAATTTTTCTGCTGAGTTTTCGCGTGTTTAGCGTGCTAGATCCTTACATCGTACTATTCTTATGAGGTAATGAAACAACTTATCCTCATAGTCTACTTTGTTAAGATACTGATTTACAATAAAACGCACATCCACCTAGAACAAATTTGCTTCATCTTTAAGACCCTTACAATTGAAAAGTTGTTTGTCAATTTAAAGAAGTGCTCCTTATAATTTCAAAATCTCTTGGGTTTATAATCTTTGTAGAGGTCATTTTGAAAGACATATAGAAAACTAGACCCAAACCTTTTACACTTTAGGGGGCTTAAAGCTTTCACAACTTTGTGATTTTCTATAGACACTTTATTAAGGATTTTAGCACCATTATATAACCCATAAGGGGAGTTTTCTTGGAATAAATCTACCTCCACAACCTTTATGAAGAATTGAAGATTATGGAAAGGATGATTAAGGCCTTGTCTTTAGACATCCTATCCTCTCTAAACCTTTCAAGGTGCCCTATAATACATATGGGATAAGAATAAGAGGAACTCTGAGCTAAGAATGTCATATAATTGTTTTTTTTTTAGCAAACTCAACAAAATATGACAATGTTATTCTCTCTAACCCTTCCAAGGTGTCCTATAATACATCTGGGTAAGAATAAGAGGAACCCTGGGCAAAGAATGTCATATAATTGCATTTTTTTAGCAAAATAACATAACAAAATATGACAATGTTATTTTGACAGACAATAAAGAATTTTAACTTTCATCAAGGCCCTTAGTCATTGGCGCTACTATCTGTTGCCTATGAATACTTCTTACACTGAGACCATAAAGCACTGAGACCATAAAGCACTAAATATGACAATGAAGGAAACTGTCTAAGGTTTGTGTTCATCTTAGTTACATTTGTGTATTTGCCAAAACTCTCAGATCAACCAATCAACCAAAGAGTCTTCAATTCACATACTTACAATAAAAAAATGAATCCATGGTTTAAAATCTCAAGTTGTATCGATTTATGATCAGAACAATATGGTTTTGGTGCTATATCATACTGATATGGTTTTGATATTTTTTAAATATAAATATATTAGTTAAAGATAAAAATTTAAATTTAAATATTAAAAACATAAAAAATAAAATAAAATATTTTTTAAAAAAAGAAAATAATAAATCATTGTATCTATATAGTAAATAAAGGACCGTCCAATGCACGAAACTCCCTTTAATGCAGGATTCTAAAGAAGAATCTATTGTACGTATTCTTACCCTACTTTGCAAGAGGCTATTTTGAGACTCGAATCCATAGCCTTCAGGTCCCATGGAAGCAACTCTACCATTGCGCCAAGACTCATTTTCTGTCTCTATATAATAAATAATTTTTTTATTATATATTTGTGAAATTAAAATAAATAAATAAAATATATATTAAATTATGAAGTAATTTTATTAGGCTTTGAAGAATCTTATTTAGATTATCCTATTTATAACTATTTATAACTGAGAGTTGATTGACCTTGAAATTTTTTTTTCTTTTATAGGCATCGCGCAGGCATCCCCGTACCTTTGCGTCCCCAATTAGTATATCTTGTAATTAATATAAAAGGAAATAATTTGATTTTGTCTCTTTTACTAATTTATTAAATGGCATAGAATTTGTTGGCGCAATCATGTGATCGGGCTCGATCATGGGTTTTGACATTGAGATAAAAAATTTAAATTATGATTGCTTTATGCAATCTAACATGTATGAATTCATGGGAATTTCGTTAAATGCACATGGAAACTTGGTGTGGCCAAGGTTGAACATTGACTTGATGACTTGAGGTCCATTGAAAATCAGATAAGGATGCCAACGGACCACATGACAACGAGTACGATGCATCTAAGTGTTAAGTAACCTGACATGGGATGACCTTGTAGAAGGTAAAATATTAAGTAACTTGAGAGACTTGTAACCCAGGAGAGGAAGGTAATTCTCAACTTAGGCGAAAACTCAACCATTAGGAGTCATGGACGATTGAAGAGTAGGATTGAGTCAACTGGAGGTTGAGTCGATTAGGCAATCATCTAATCAACTAAACTAAAGTTAGTCGAATAATGGCGTGATCAGTCCACCAATGACTTAGCTAAAAAGTTGGGGGTAGTTGTTGACCTAACAAAGCTGAGAAACAATGGCTCAATGACCTGAGCTATATAGAAACATAGTCAATTGATGGTGGAAGCCACTCAACTAAGGTAAGCTATATAGAAAATCAATAAGCTAATGGCGGAAATCACTCGACTCAGGTAGTTGTTGGTAGGTTGAAACTTGTAGCAATCAGAAAACCAATCAACTAATGGTGGATCCTGTTAAGTGATCTAGACAAAATAAGAGAACAGAAATTGAAGTTGAAGATGTTTGAATGATATAAAAAAGGACCACGGAAGACATTGGAAGCCTAGTTTGTTCCTTATCTTGCAAAGAAGATTATAAAAGGTTTTGACACCACAAAAGAAAATCCAAGGAGAAAAGCTAGCGGACTCTAGAAAGTGACTTTTTGTCCCGTCACATCCCTCATGGTCCTAACAAATGGTGAAGTCGCTATTAGAGGACTAACTATCAATGAATCAATGATCAGATTGAACATCTATCCACCAAAGTTCGAGGTTGAATTCCATATGTGGAAACGCTTAATAAAGGCATTTTTCAAATGGATTTCAATATAACTCTGATTATTCAAAATGGTTTTGAAGTGTTAGGGGATGCTGACAACAAGATCATGGATGGAAAAAGAAGCAAGGGAACGAGTACAAAAAAAATCAAAAAATAGAGCATCATTTTCTTAGTGTGTTTCCCACACATAAGATCCATCACATTTGAGCTTACAATTCCACCAAGGAGCTTACGAAGTAACTAGAGAGGCAAAGTTAGCTAAACGTGACCTCCTAGAGATCTGAAATCAATAGATTTAAAATGCAAGGAGAAACCATGATCAAACTACATTTCAAGGTGTAAGAAGTACATTAATGCCTTGTTGAACACTAGATAAACAATGTCAAATTCGGATACTCTTAAGTATCTTGAACGGTTTGCCAAGGATACCTTAATGGACTTTAGGTAGACATTTTCTACATATCAAGGAACCTTGAGGTAAGCACACTAGAAGATTTGCTTTCTACAATGAAATTGCATGAATCTAAATGTGAAGGAATGGTGGAAGAAGAAAATCCTAGAAAAGAGAAGTAGCTCTTATGGTAAGCACGAAGGGGAAGGATAAGAAGAAGAGAAGTCTTATTCCAAAATCTTCATTAAAATCTTTCTTTGGCAAATAGTAATGAAGAGGGCTACATGGTAAGACAAGTAGGATCACAACTCCTCATTGAAGGAAGAGGAGGAAATTAAGAATAGAACCTTCCTAGCCCTCCCTGTCAACAATGATGGAGTACTCTCAACACCATCTGAGAAAGAAAACAATAGCTCAAGTCAAGGGGATGTAAAGAATTTATCAGTTAAGTGAGGTGAAGATCTAATTATTAGATGTAATTTCTAGTTTAATAGATCATTATGCCTAAGAGAAATAATGTGCATCTCAAAAAATTTGTAGGGATTTTAGAACAAGGACTACAAGACACTTCTTTATAATAATAAATTGCTTTATTTAGAAGCAGAGAACAAGGGGTTGAATAAACAAACAAATAGCTTAAGGACGACCCTAGAAAGTTTTGTCATAGGCTATAAATCCTTGAACATGATAATAAGTAGCCAAAGGGTAAATTTTAGCAAGAATAGATTAGGATACAAAAAATCTAAGAATGAAAAGACATCATTGTCTAATTGCTAGAGGCAATATAAGACAAAGAAGATACATAGGAAATGGATACCTAAAGAGTACTCAGTAAATTTGATCGGGTCTTACAAAATCTTATCTAGTATAATTGACTTAATACTTTGCTAGATCACAAAGCAAAGTTAGTAATACCTTATTTACATTTCAGTTAAAAAACACAGGTTGAACTTGATTTGAGGAACATAAATATTAAATGAGATGTTAGGAGGATGTTATTGATTCACAATGTTGTGATGCATTTTAATGAACCATAAGTATCTAAGATGGTAATCATTGACCAACTATGGGGAAGATTAATGCATTGATAAATGTATTGATAGTATGCATTTGGCTTTTAGGTCATACTTAAAAAATTTATTTCAAAAATATAAATTCATGTTTAAAAACTTAAGGTGGGTTATGATTTTCAAAATTTAGATCTCAAAACAAAGACTTGGGATTTAATAATTATTGAAACTTCTGATTGATTTTCATGTTTGTACAAAATTTAAAAATTATGATAAATTTTCATGAAAAATTAATGTGTTAGAAACACTTACAAACATGATTGCAAAATTGTGCAGAAAGTTCAACAATGAACTTTTTAGGCTGATTTTGATCATGTTGACATGTTTATTCGTTTTAGATATGTTTGGTGGATTAGGAATACAACTTAATGACTTCATAAGTTTATATTGTGCAACATTTGTAATCTTTGTTAGGGGGGAAAAGAGGAAAAGTTTAAGTTAGAGCCTCATTCTCTTAGAAAATTCTTAACTCTATGGAAGCCAGTTTAGGTCTCAATTTATTTTGTAATTTTCCTAAATCAAACATTAAAAAGGGGATTATTGGTGCAATCATACTGTAAGTGATTAAGTTTGATCATGAATTTTGATCTTTGGGCAAAAGGTTTAAGTTAATAATTGTTTTTATTGAATGTGTGCATGAAGTTGTGTAGAAACTTGGTTGAATACGTTCAGAGATTTGGCATGCAAAGGTTAGAGATTGACTTGGTGACTTGTGGTACACAAGAGATAGGGACCACAGGATTTGGATATTGAGGTTCAACGGCAAGTTACATAGGTGAAAAGTGAAGGAGAATACATGGATCAAACTGAGGGCTCAATGCATCAGAGGGTTAAGTAACCTGACGAAAGATGATCTTCGTGAAATGTACTATAAAGTAAACCCTTAAATGACTTGAGATAGACTTGTTGCAACTCATAGTAATTCTCAACTTACGTGAAGACTTGACCATTAAGTGGTCGTGGTCGATGACCCATTCTACTAAAGAGTAGGATTCAGTTGACTAATGATTAAGTCAACTAGGCAGTTGACATAATAAATAGAATATTTTTGTTTATGACTAAGTCAAATGGGCAGTCCATTGATGACTCAATTGAAAAGTTTAAGGTGGCCATTGACTGCGTCAAAGCTGAGTGGCAATAATATGCGACAATACTATGATGATCTAAGGTTCACAGGAAAACAAGTGACTAATAGCGGAAGCCAAATCAATTGAGATAATTGTTAGTATAGTGAAACATATAAAAAAAACAATCAATGATGGTGGATTCAGTCAATTGATTGGCGACAAAACAATAGAAGAGAAAGTGAAGCTGAAGATGTTTGAAAGCTATAAAAGGAGGACCACGAAGAGCATTCAAAGGCTTATGTGTATACTTATTGTTCTTAATATTCTGAGCTCACTTTGAGTAATCCTTAGCTTTAATATCCTAAGCTCACTTTGTGTATTCTTTAGCCTTCATCTCTTAAGCTTTATTTGTTCTTCATCTTACAAAGAAGATAGGTTTCTTCACCTCAAAAAGATTTGAGAAGGGCAAAAGCTAGTGAGTTTTCGGTAGTGACTTACTGAAGAGCCATAGGTTGTGGAGTAGGTACAAGGGTTTTCAACCACTTTACATCAGCTTGTTAGCATTGGTATTCTTGCTTATTTTATTCTTGCTGCATTAATAATTTTTAATTGACCTTGCTAAGTCATTAACAAGAATAAGAGCTCATTTGCAAGTTAAACGCTATTCACCTTCCTTTAGCCATCAGGCTATATCCCTCACAGTTCTAATAGATATGATCATGTCTACACAAGTAAAATCCTATTTCTTTGTAGATATTGAAAGCTTTGTAATTCTTGCACATTATAAAACTACATGATCGCATAGATAAACAACATATATAAACAATGAAGATTATATTCATCTTCAACTGCCTCAAACTAACACCAATTAGCATATTGAAACCGACAATCAATAATTTGAGTGTTTAGTCCAAATCACATAAAAAAACATTACTCTGATCAGGCTATTACATGTGATTGATTGCACCAAACATAACAAACAAAGAGACTAATTTTATCTTACTCAAAAAGGATTGAAGGTATCTCAGCAATATCAAGAACAACTCTGGTACCAGAGAAATGCTGATAATCCTGAGAAGTAATAATTAGATATGTCAATGTAAATGAAGAACGTATCAACAACAAAGAATAAGGTGAAGTAAAAGTTGACCAATTTTAAGTACCGTTCTCGAGAGAAGAGAATGAAGAGCATGACCAAACTCGTGAAAAAGAGTTTCAACCTCATAGTGGTTGAGCCTTGAAGTTAATGATCCAGGTGAACCTATGAAATCACAAACCAAAGCAACAACCTGTAACAACAATTACTTCACAGTTAAAAATTCAGCAATGATTCAATAAAAAATAAATCCTATCAAGTGCTACAGATTCAAAGAGTAGCTTCAGTAGATGTTGTTGTTAAATCTTCCAAACATGAGCAAATGCTTCCTTTCTTGTGACAAAAACTGTTCAGGCTAGGAGAATTATACGCCTGATTAAAGAAATTAACAGGTCCATTTAAAGGCAATCTGAAATGTAGATTTCAGCAAAAGGGAAAATGAGCCATCAAACTCCTAATTAATTAATCAACAGATCAATGACTCATCAAAAAAGCAGCTAGCACGGAGGAATATAATTAGGTGCATTAACTCAGTTTGTTCTAATGGATCGAATCATCATCCTCTAGGCTTGTTTGTCCCAACTATTTAGGGTTGGCTACATGACCTTATGAATATTGTGAAAGGCTACCAAATAAACTTTTAATCATTTTTATAAATACAACAACAACCAAGCCATTATCGCCTTTATCAGACTAAGTGAGGTTGCTATTGGGATCCTCCTATACTGTTGGCTCGATATCCTACTATATCCTCATCCATATTTAAATGAATTTCATATTGTTTTATTGTTGCTAACCAAGTTTCTTTAGTCTTCTTGCTCTCACATCGCTTAATTGGGGGACTTTCTAATATTCTCATTTCTTATGTATCCATCTTGTCCATCTTAAACACTCTCACTTTTGATGTAACCCTATTGTCTTTTATTTTATTATTAATGAAGTTTTACCTCATAGCTATCATATAAGAGTATTTTTCTTATTTTTTCTTTCCCAGTATCAACAACATATGCAATTATGCCTTTTCATTTTTTTCCTATATTAATTTTAAAAGCCCAATACACCAGTCCATAGAATATGGTGGATCATAATATTTAGGACTTCATAATTTTAAAATTGTTTTAGCCTAAAGGGCACGCAAAAATTACATAAGATTTTAAAAGCTCCTCTTTGTTTAAGACAACATTTTCTAGTATTATTAATATTTCAGTTATTAGAATAAAATCATTATTAAGACTTCATCATTTAAAATTCATCATCCAAGTGTGTTCATCGTAAATCTTATCCCTTAACCGTTGTGCAAGGATATAAGTAGGAATATTAAAACTAATTAAATCATTTTATAGCATTGACTAATGTTCTTTGGTTGTTCCGTGAAAGAAACGTGTTGCAGATCTAATTACAACATCTCAACAAAGACTACTATATCTCTATGAGAATTTAGTGGTGTTAAATATGCAAGAATTTTCATAACTTCGATTGGATAAAAACAAACATCATAGGAATACTAATGGTCTCAGATTTGGAATATGAAATATAGGAACACAATGATTAGGAAAAGAATTAGGCAAGGAGGGTAAAGAACTGAGGTTATAAGTTATGATACATAAGAAAAAATAAAATGAGAAATGGAATAAGAATTGTTGTAGATAATTCGTTAAGAGACGAAATAGTAATAGTTAGAAAGAGAGATTGGATTTTAGCTCTCAAAATAATAGTAGGAAAAAAATTATTAATGCTATTAGCATATTTGCATCAAAAGCAGGATTAGATGAAGACAATAAACATAGATTTTGGGAAAACCTAGATGAGAAAGTATATAAAAATATTCGACAAACGAGATAATTTTAATAAGAGGAAATTTAAATGAGCATGTAGGAATAAGAAATGAGAAATATGATAGGGTGCATAGGGACTACAATTTTGGAATAAGAAATGAAGAAGGAAAAGTTATATTGGATTTTGCGATAGTATATCAATTTACAATATTGCTAATACATTTTTAAGGAGAAAGTGAAGGGCGATTAGGCACAGTACGTGCATATTATTTGCAGATGATATTGTTTCGGTAGATGAGACACGTAACAAAGTAAATGCTAAACTCGAGCCTTAGTGAGAAACACTGCAAGTAAAAAGCTTTAGGCTTAGTAGAGTAAAGATAGAACATATGGAATTTAAGTTTAGCAATATTAGACGTAATGAGACAATTGTTAAGATAGAAGATGATGAGTTATCTAAGAGCTTCAGGTATTTAGGATGTCTTGCAAAAAAATTGAGAGATCATTTTTGTAAAAAAAATTGAGAGAGATGTCTTGCAAAGAATACAAGTAGGATGGTTGAAATAAAAGAAAGCATCAGGTGTTTTATGTTATCGTAAAGCACCTCTAAAACTTAAGGAAAGTTCTATAAAATGGCGATTAGACATGCTATGTTATATGACATCAAATGTTGTGCTATGACTCGAGCACATGAGCAAAAGATAAAAGTTGCAAAGATGAGGATGTTAAGATGGATGTGGACATACAAAATAGACAGAATAAGAAAATGAGAGCAGTAGAGAGAAAGTCAGTGTTGTATCTATTAAAGGAAAACTTCGAGAGATACGTTTAAGATGATACAGACATATATTTAGATGACTAATAAATGCTCTAAGTAATGTGAAACTATAACAAATATGCACATCAAACGAGGAAGGCCAAAAATGACTTCATTAACAACAATAAAATAAGATAAAATTTATTTAAATATAGATAATAATATAATAGGGGATAAAGCCCAATAGCGTAAAAGGATCTATATAGCCGACCCCACCTATTAGGGTAAGACTTGGTTGTTGTTGTAATATATTTTTTTTCAAAAAGAGAGAGCACCTTATTACATTTAGAAGTGGAGCAACATGTTGAAAAATGATTCTATTATGGTCTAGAAGCAAGATATAAAAATTTATAAAGATTGTTTGGTCATCCCTTAAAAAAAAAGTCACCCAACATAGGTTTATGTAATTAAATATATGCCTCGAACATAGTATTTCTAAAAGAAAAATATACATGACTCATCAAGTGGTGGAAGTTAAAGGATAGGAAGCAAAGTATCTTGAAGGAGAGAGTAGAAGTACAAATATTAGAAGAAATACATGATGACTATAATACAACATGGGATAAGTTGACATTAAAGTTGAAAACGGTGGCCAAGAGCCTACTCGATGAGTCAAGAGGACCAATATTACAAATAAAGAATCTTAGTGGTAGAGAATAAAGAAGTACAAGAGAAAGTGATAAAAAAAACAACCTATAAATTACTATAGATTTGTAAAAATGAAAAAAAACTTTAAAAAAATATATAGTAGAAAAGAAAAAAGTCAAGAAAATAGTAGTGAAACTAAGAATGAAGTTTTTGAACACTTAGGGTACTGGTGAAGGATGAGTAAATAAATGAGCGATAGAAGAAGTATTTTCAGCAACTATTTAGGTGACTAACTTAGAGAAAACTTAAGTTAGAGTACAGAAATTTAAATTTTATTGGAGAATTTTAAAAAATAAAACAAACGTTAAATAGGATACAAAATAAAAACGCGGTTGGACCAAATGATATTTCGATAGAGGTATGAAAATGCCTAGGAAAGTAGGATCCTAAAAACTTAAAAAGATATTCAACCTAATATTAGAAATAAAAATGTATGATTTGGGGAGGGTAAGTACTCTAGTCCTAGTAAAAACAAAAGAGATGTACAAAATTATATGAAATATAGGAGTATTAAGCTATGGGAAAAAGTAATAAAAAAAGGTTAACGAGATCAAAAATCAATTTGCATTTGTTTGCGAGGTCAACGATAGAACACCTACATCTTCTAAGACAACTGATTAAAAAATATAAGAAACGAAGCAAGACTTACACATAGTATTTATTGACCACGAAAAAACTTATAACAAAATTAATGTAGTGTATATTGAAATAATTAAGGATATGTATAAGAATGTAGAAATAAGAGTAAGACTCAAGCGGATCAACCGAAATGTTTCTTATAAAAATAAAGTTACAAAAGGATTAGCTTTTAAGCTCATATCTTTTTTACACTAATTATGAATGAACTTACTAGACACATCTAAAACGCATTATCATGGTGCATGTTTGTAGATGATATTGTTTTGATTGATGAAATATGTGAAAGAGTAAATGCTAAGCTTGAATCTTGAAGGGAAACACTAAAGTAAAATTGACTAGTAGAGTAAAGACAGAATATATAGAATTTAAGTTTGGTAATAATAGACGTATCAAGATAATTGTCAAGATAAGAGATGACGAGTTATCTATAACTAAGAGCTTTAAGTATCCAGGTTCGTTTTTGCAAAATAATAGAGAGGTTAATATATATATTTTACCAAGATTGTTGAAATGGAGAGCATCAAGTGCTCTTTGTCAGTGTAAGGTGTCTTTAAAGCTTAAAAAAAGGTTTTATAAAATGACGATTACAACTTCAATATTATATAGAGTTGAATGTTGGGCTATGAAACGAACATATGAGTGAAAAATGAAAGTCGCAATATGAGGATGTTAAGGTGAATAAGCGCACATATGAGAATGGATTAAATAAGAAATGAGAACATTAGAGAAAAAAAATTAGGATTGCACCAATTAAAGAAAAACTATGAGAAACATTTAAAATATTTATGAATATTGGAATGGGTTATAACCCATTTAAAAGATATTATTCATGTAAACAAATGCGACAAAAAAATGCCCCATTTAGGCAATGGTAGACCATAACCAATATGCACATTAATAAAGTTAGAGAGTCCCTTCAGGATGGGCAGTTGGCTAGCGCATGGTGGTGTTGCCACCATGAGGTCTGGAGTCAAATCCCGGCTAGTAGCTAGGTGTCTGTCCTCCCCTATGCGCTATTCAACTGCCGAAGGTTAGTAGCCACTCGTAATTTACCTCTTCCGTATGGGTCTGGGGACGGACTGGCAGAGGCGCTAGGGCGAGTGAATCGTCTTTTGCCACCATTAATAGAGTTAGAGAGACAAAAAAAAATACTTGGTTAGCGATGAAACCAACATAAAATTCATTTAAATTAAATGGTGATATAGTAGGGGATCGAGCTTAATGACATAAAAAAATTCATATAGCAGACCTCACTTAGTGGGATAAAGGTTTGATTATTGTTGTGGTCACTAATGTTTCTTTGGTCTTCCTCTTAACTTTTTTACATTCCAATCTAATAAATTTAACTTCTTTTTATGATACAAAATAAATTGATAGCCCTTAAACATGTTTGTATTATCTTAGCATATTTTGACCATGCTATCATTTATTAGAAGGGGCGTCTTGGTGTAATAGTAAAGTTGTTGATGTGTAACCTAGAGGTCATAAGATTCAAGTCATGGAAATAGTCTATTGCAATGCAAGATAAAGTTGTGTCCAATAGTCCCAATATGGTCTAACCCTTCTTTGGGACCCCACATTGGCAGGAGCTTGGTACACCGGACTTCTTTTTATCATTTATTAGATATACCCCAAATCGTTGTTACATATTAGTATTTTACTATTTATCCTTTCTAATATCTCCAAATATCTATCTTGTCATTCTAATCTTTATTTCATTAACTCTTTATTCATATTGTTTTGTAATAGCCTAACACTCTCATCCATAAAGAATAGAGGGTCATACGAATCGTTTAAGATTTTTTTCCTCAGCCGAACAAGGTAGGATGATCACATAAGACTCCGTGTTCACTTGTTTTCTAGTTTGAATAATATCTTTATAAATATTTTAATTTTTTTTCAATAATAAATTTAAGTTGTCTATAAGTCTTACTTTCAAAGATTTCATTCCATCCATCTTAATTATTCCATTCATTAGTTTTTGTAATTAAAAAATTTCATTTCATATATCCATTTTTTTTGTTTATATTAAAACCTTTGGCTTCTAATTTCTCTATAGAATTCATGTTTTAAATTTAATCTAATTACGATCTCATCACCAAATCATCTATATGTAGCGAATACAAAGAAAGTTTATCTTATATATGATTACATAATTCATCAAGCATTAATGTAAAATTATTGAAACTTTGGCTTAAAAGTTGATGTAAATGTACAACTATTGAAAATAATTTGTAATACTCCAAGTAAGTATACCACTAATAATAAATTCTAATACATATATCTTTATTCATTAATATAACTACATTACTTCTATAAAACCTAAAATAGTAGTTGTCTAGGTACTTTATTGCAGGTATATTCTTAGTCAATCAAAATCATAAGAAAAATCCTTCTTTGTGTTTTTTGTTTTTTGTTTTTTGTTTTTTGTTTTATTAAAATAATTAACATCTATGGTTGATCTTTCAGATAAGAAACCAAAATATCAAAAATCATCCTATTGTATTTTTTATCATCAGGAAAAACAAGACTAGTCAAAATGTTAAATTTAAAAGAATGGGGAAGAGATGCACCAACCAAAACACCATTAGTTAAAGAAATTAAATTACATTCTTATATTCTATACATATACTTCTTCCAGTTTTAATTATGTCAAACAAAGTCCAACTCATGATTAATGAAGATTCATTCTAATTCTAAATATTCGGAGAGCATTATTTGATGTGTCTTAAAATATCATGAATTAATCTCAGAAGGAGCTATAGAACTAAAGTTCTCATCCAATGCACAATATTAGGAATGTATATTAGGCAATCGAGATACCTTTTTTATTTTCATTGTTTCAAATTTTTAATTCAATTGACTTTGTAATTACTATTGGCTAGCACTTACAAATAAACAAAGTGGAACAAAAGATTATTAAATTAGAACCGATTGAGTTGATAATGGAGTGTAGTGAAGCATGTTAATGTGTCCAATGTGAGCGATGCATGGTGCCAAAAATGTACCATTATAAATGTCACACTGAATCTTGATATAGAATGATGCTTTAAATTTGGGTTCTACTCAAAATTAAAATCTTTGGTTCCAAAAGTTTCTGTATAACTGTATAAGTGGAACTCCAAGTTAATCAATTTATAATCGCCAGTTAGCACAATATCATCAGCATAGAATATAAACACAAGATATTTTTCTTCAATATCGTGAGATTATTACTAATATAAAAAAAGACAAATTTAATTTGTAACAGGACTTTCATTCCACTCCCAAGTAATTGTTTGAAACATAATTTGTGATATCGAACCATACAGGACTTTCATTCCACACGGAGGCTACGCAAAGGCCTCTGCATGGTCACAAGGCCACTCACAGCGGACTCACTTGGTAGGCGGCCTGCATTTTTTTTAAAAAAAAATTCCTTCTTTTTCTTTCTCGTTCTAATTTTATTTCATCCTAGTTTAGGGTTTATGACTATTTTTATTTAGGGTTAGAGTGGTAATAGCATCTATAGCAATCAAATATTAATAAAAATATTTTTTAATTAATATTTTTTATATTTAAGAAAGTATCAAAATCGTATCAGTATTACACAATACGGTGCCGAAATCATATCGATCTAATCACAACTGAAACTCCTTAAATCTTGGGTTGAAATAAACTCCAAAAGTAAAATACTTGTACACATTCAACCCCATCAAGTTTAACTCAATCTTGGCTTTCGCATGTTGCACCTCAATATTGAATTGAATCTAAAGACTATAAATATGCATATAACTCTTGAGAAGCACACAGTGTAGCCCAAAACTCAATTGTTGCAGCTAACTGCACAGATTTTGAGTAGCATTGGTGCAGTCAAGGCTGAAATGTTATGGCTAAGAAAATACACATGCTTCCCATCTAGCGAGCCATAATTTATCGAAAAACAGTAAACAGATAGATCATGGACAATTTTCTATGGCTTACAAGTGGCCATATGATGTAGTACAGGTGGATTGCCCATGAACCCATCAATTTTACATCATGAAAAGGGGGAACTTCCAAAACTACTAGCTATTTCAACTAGTTATATGCCAGTCTAAATATTTATGTTTAACTATTAATTATATTCAATTCTGAGCAAATGTCCAAGTTTGGTGGATCAGAAACGGATGTAAATATCTAAAATTACTGCCTATGCTATGTTCTGATCCAAGCCAAGTATAATTATTCCTAGGTTGATCCCTAGATATCTGAATACTAAACCATACTAGTTGATATGGTCAGTGCACAATTAGCAGTCCAAGCAAAGATTGGACGTGGACTAGTGTTTGTTGAGAAGGCCACAGTACATAACAATAAGCTTGGTAAAGCTATAAAAATTATATTTAATTGATTACTTTTTCAGTACAAGTGGTACAAAATGACAAATCCGCAAGATCACATTTTGCTAATCCAAGAGATCAAATCTTTCTTCTTCTGTTGGTTAAGTTGAAGAGAACAATAGAATATCCACGTAGTTGAAATTTATAGAAAACGAAAAAAGAAACATCCATCCATACAGGAAGCTGGTATTCTGACTTGGAAATCAGGCGCCCTCCTCTTATAGCAAAGTGTGCACAGCCAGAATATTTGCCCTTCCTGGAATAAAGATCCAGATACATGAAACCTAAACCACCCTGAGACAAAAAAAAAAACATGATTAGAAATATTTTATATGGAAATGTACATATAATTGGTGAAGAAATCAAAACATTTATTTTGCCAGTAAATAGAACTTTGAAGAGACAATGCTCAATTTCTTTTCAAACTTGGAGAAAACTATAGGTGTTCAACTTTCTATAGCCTGCAAGTTGGCATGCAATATCATTTGTGCCATTAGGAAGAGGAAATAGGCATATTACATGCAAACCATAGAATAGTAGAGAAAAAAATTAGTATATGGCAATCAATGTGAAAAAACAAGGTTTTAAAAAGTGCTTTATGCGATCACATATGTGGCCACCTAGGAATTTTAAAGAAGGGACTAAATGTAAAATGCTATCCATTTAGGCAGTTCTTTTGAACTGCTAGGTAAGCATAGATCTAATTTGATGATTTTTTTCCTAGAGAGGAACATTCCATTAAATTTTTTATGTACCAATATGAAACTTGTAACTGCTAACTTAAATATTTGTTTTAATATGCAATTGTTAAGTGGATCTCTAGATATTAATTACATGTTGCATGCATCATTTACAAAAACTGGCATAATCTACATTGCTATATTGTGTGCGTTAAAATGTATAACTGGATTCCACAGGTATTATGGCTCCCACACTTTCACTTTTGGCTCCCAGTCCTCCAGCTAGTAAATCTAAACATAGATCTTTGTTAACTTCCATTATCAACCTCCTTTGCCTCATTTTCCCGTTGTCATAGACCTCTACAAAGACTATGGAGATAGTATCCTAATCCATATGAAAGTGCTTGTTACAAAGACTATGGAGAAGGGAAGCCTTGGCGCAATGGTAAAGTTGTTGCTTTGTGACCAAAATGGTCACGGCTACGAATCCTGGAAACAGTCTCTTGCAAAAAACAGGATAAGGCTGCGTGCAATGGATCCTTCCCCGGGACCCCGCATAGCGGGAGCTTCGTGCACCGGGCTGCCCTTTTTATTAAAATAATGAGAGAAAAAAGAGAGTTCAAAATGGAAACAAATGTTCATGGAATATTTGTTGCACATGAACATCATCAATTGCATTCTCGATGATGATAAACCTTCATCCGTATTTATCAATTCCATGCATTCAAATTGCCAACATGGTACACAGGGAAGTGGGCATAATTGGTGAAAAAGGATGCCGCAGATTTAAACACTAGATTGCCTATTCTAGACCAATATGTTTATGAGTGCTCTATGTGGTTCAATTCCAATTTCAGTTCTATGAGTTCTCTTCATACTACTTTGCACCATGACTGAGTGTCTCCTAGAACAATGGTTCCACAGGCTTGATATCCAATGAAATATCAAGGGTCCAACGCAATTCAAATCAGTGATATTACAAATTACAAATTTTTCAATGTCAAAACACAATTTTTAACAAGAATTCTTTGGCATGTTTACTCTGGATCTTGCATAGGGGTGAAGAGAGCAGGGCAAGGGAGAGAAACAATGAATAATCTTTTTTCTTAATGTATTTTTATTGTTCTTCTGCATCCCCTGTCCCCTTCCCTCTTTGTTGATCCACACCCAACCACACATCTCATTAATTATAAGTCACTAAGCATGATAAATCAACATAAATCATAGAACCTACAGCACAAACATGATCGTAGCACAAAAGTTTAAAGAAAGTAAACGACTATTTATAGATTTAGACACTAATCACATCAGCCTGGGCAGTACTCACCTCTGCCCACCACCAGTGTTCAAATTTTCGTTTCGTGCAGGGCGAAACGGGTGAAACTTACTGTTCCGCCTGCGCACCGAAACCAGCACCCAACCAACGACGATTTCATCTTGCATCATCGAGAGCGTCATGTGACAGAAGGAACCGCGCGCATGTCGTCCCAGACGCCTCACAGGCTGCACCCGAGGAGTCCAACGCTAGAGAAGGCACGGGACTCCTCCGGTGATGCCCCAGAGGCGTCCCGCGACGCTCAAACGCCACCGGAAAAGCTGTCGTAGACAGTGTTAAAACTTTTGATTTAATTAATTCAAACATTTCCCAACTTAAATGTAATATCTCAAAGAGACTTTTATAAACCCTAATTAAATTATCCCAATAAAATATACATATATTTAAAATTAAAATAATAATAAATTTTATTAATTAATATTTTGAAAATAATATTACTGATTTAAATTTTATTTAAAAATTCTAAAAAAATTTAAAAAATAAAAAAACTCTAATAAATCAGATTAATAATATGATTTTTTAAATTATTTTATATTTTTTTACTGTAAATATATTTAAAAATTTTCAAAAAATAATAAATTTTATTAATTAATATTTAAAAATTAATTTTACTGATTTAAATTTTATTTAAAAATTCTATAAAAAATTTAAAAAAATTCTAATAAATCAGATTAATAATCTGATAGTTTTTTAATTATTTTATATTTGTTCATGGTAAATATATTTAAAATTTAAAAAATAATAAATTTTATAAATTAATATTTTGAAAATTAATTTTACTGATTTAAATTTTATTTAAAAAATTCTAAAAAAATTAAAAACAACTCTAATAAATTAGATTAAAATTAATATATAACTTATTTTTAAATTATACACAATAAACATATTTATCTAATAATTACTATATATAAATAAAAAAATACCGAAATCGTATCGGCACGGCACAATACGATACCAAAACCGTATCGTTCTAGTCTGGAACCGAAACCTGGCACGGGTCGAGATTTTAAACCTTACTCACCACTAAGAAAAAAATTGTTCTTCCTACAGGGCACTGGTAAAGGTACACCAGTTGGTATACTAGTAAAATATAGAAAGGAGATTGAAGTGATCTTAGTAGTAGTAAGAGACATCAAACCATGTTTTGAAGGACTGAATTAGAACAAGTTCAGGAATGGAATTAGAAGATGTTTATTACTCCAACGAAATAAGAGCATAAATCTCAAACTTGGCTCGTGGAAATTTTTTACTTTCAATTAGTAGTTCTCAAAACATGCATTTATTTTAAAAAATAAATAAATATTATCTCATCATTCACTTTCAAATGTGTCAAGAAAAATCAATTCTAGATATTTATTTTATTTCTCTTTCAATTTTTGAATTATATTTTATAAATGAAATTAGAAAATAGAAAAGTTTCCCAACCAATTACAGATCCTTGCTCTTGAAAGTTTTGGAGTATCAAAAGAAGCATAGATGGAGCTATACATACCTCCTGAGGATGATGAAGAGATAGCTTCACTACATCTGGATGCCAGCATTCCCCAGGCATCATTGGAACTTGGCAAAATGTTGCCCCAAATAACGATTCAACTAACATTTTCAATCCCTCAAGGCACCTAGACAATGAGAAATATGATGCAATGACCTGCACCAATGACCAAACATATCAACACTAGAATGCAGATGGAAAAATGCATAATTATACCAAATTTTATCCTTCTAAGCGTTAAAAAAATAAAATAAAATCACATATAATATGGCACTCTATCGCAAGGGTAATAAATAAAAATTATCTTAAAGGCAAAAGCAGAATGAACTGTTGCCACCTTCGCCGGATTATCCTTACACATGAAGCTAGTTACAAAAAATTGTAATATCTATTATGAATAATTTTATCATTTTTCCATTTATTTTTCCAAAGAAATGGAAGTTTATTCATGAAAAATGAGTTTGAAAGTAATTTATATATATATATGCAAGTTCAAACATCCTGTGTATGAAATAAATTATATTGTAGAGAAATCCAAAAGACGAAGGCCATTTTTTTTATTTTTTTATTTTTCTTTTCATTTTCCATTAGTTCTGGAAAAATTAAAACTACTAAGATATAATTGAAAAAGTTTCCAGGAAATAAAATATCTTTCAGAAACATTATAACATTCTTTGGGAAATACCTAAGTGTCAGAAAAATGAAAATATAATAATAAAAGTTTCTGGTGAAAGAAGACTTTCTTATGACTATGAGGTAAGGACCTGAGGTGGAAAGAAGGATGATGGAGGAAAAAATTACTAGTATAATTTCCTTGGGAGAAAGAAAAGGTGTGTTTCCCTTTTCACAATGTCCTTAGAAAGAAGGAAAGGTGGAGAGCAACTTTAATTTCAAAATTATTTGTTCAAAGACAACAAACAGTTTGAAAACGAGACTGTAAAAACTTTTAAAAAAATTATTAAATTGGGAAGGCTTCCACACAACTTGTGGCATTCTGCTAATTTAAGTGGTTAACGAAACCTGCACTGCAGCTGCAGGGGGAATAATTCTCCCCCTGTGTTATCTAACTCCATTGTCATGGAAGGGTTGCCTGGGAAACATTTCCCCAGGATAGCTTCTGCTGTTGTTTCCTTCCATCATAGGAAGATGGCCTAAAAGATTTAGAAAGAATGAAATCTTGAAAGTTATTATCCGAGGTAATTTAACATACTGACGAGTCCAAGCTGTATGCAGAAGATTTCATCATTCCTACGAAGTATGCCTCATCCCATGGCTCCAAATCTGCATTTCTTTCATTCAAGTATTGTCTCTTGCATTCTCGTATTACATTGAACTCCTAAATGAGATACATCAAAACCACAAGTTAATCGCCGGCATTTAAAAGGAAATGAACTCCTTATGTCATCAACATACCTCATCAGCTTTGCATCTCACATGTTTGCTCAAATCAAGCAAAAATGACATAGCAACGTCAGGTGACCCAGCCATGTTAGGACGAATTGCAAAGTCAGCGTACGATTTATATTCCATTATCTAAATGAACCACTAGGAAGTTAGAATAACAAAGATCAAGCACCAAAGGAAGATAGAACAAGATAGACTGAGCTAACAAGTAGAATAATAGATTGGGAAATTTTCCCAAAATAAGGAAACAAGGAGATCATCTAACAAAACCCAGTAACAAAGTTTACATGAACAAGAAAATCATAATTTATAACAAACATTTCTTTGGGCTACATTATTACAAAAGTATTCTGGAGAATTTTGACCTTTTGGGGAAATCAATAATCTGGTGATGATTCATTTCTTAGTGAAATTCTGTGCCATGGAAAGCCAGAAGAATAAATAGGTAGATATTAGTAGGTGTTTGTATGCTAAAGAATTGTTCCTTAGAAAATTGAAGGATATTTTGGTGAAAATGTTGGTAGTCAAGTGTATTGTTTAGCATTGTTAAATGTCCCTGAGAGTTATGGCAGAGAAGTGTGAGCAAATAATGAATTCTCAGTGTTTCTTTGCCAATCATTGGCAGGTTTGAATTTGGATTAAGGTCATTATGATTTGCAAGAGTTTTAGCTTTTTCTGGAAACTGAAGGCAAGAGTTATAGCCTTGTTCTTTGAATTGAAATACATATTTTCTCTAGTGAAAAACAAACAACGGATTTGCTGCAATTGTGACCTTCAACCAATAAAGATGAAAATTAAACAATTTCTCATAATGATATCAACGAAAGTAACAACAAAATAGTATACAAGAATTTGTTACCATATTGATTGCCAAAAGAATACTACTAACTGTTGACATTTAAATGATTAACAAATGAAATCTAGTTAAATTATTTGGCTATAGTAGCAAAGAATTGCAATAATTAGAAACACCAAAATAGAAGTACCTGTGCAAGTTCATGACGAGCATTTATAAGTTTATTGAGAACATCAAGATTTGCATGTGGCATGGAATTTCCCTTCATGTATGATTGTTTTCTTACCTGAATAGTTTGAGAAAATGAGTTATTTGACTGGCTTAGATGGGCATTCATTATTCAGTAGCTCTTATTATAAGAATGTAGAGATTATTTGAAGAAACTCAGTTAAAAATTAATGTTGGAAAGAGTATCATCATCTAACGAAACCATGCATGAGAAACTCAACGAAGGGGACAAAGCAAAGATATGAACAAGAATTTTCACAGTAAAACATTATTCAAATTAAAGTAATCCCAGATTACCTAGAGCTGAACGAGAAAAAAATATAGTCATTAGAGGGCCATCATGTATGTTTTTGCTTATTTGTAAACAATTTAGATGAAGTTTAGTTACTTATCTACCGACATGCAAAATCAACATAAATTCACAAGCTAAGCCAAATGGAGACTCATGAGTATCACTGAAAATTTTCATCAATTGGCAATCACAGGTTAAAAAGTCACAACAGATTGGAATCAGACAATTGTTTCACTAAATAACAACCATACCAACTAGTTCAAGTTGACAAAATTAAAATTGGCCAAAAACAGCTAAAACATTATCTCACAAAAAGATAAAAGATGTGAAAAAAATTGTCATTTGGAATCAACTATGGAGTACAACAACCAAAAACAAAATCAGAACTGGGCAAAATTAGCTAAAATTATTATCTCACAAAACGATAAGTGGAAGAAGTGAAAAAACTGTGATTTGGAATCAAGGTTTAAAATCTTCATATCATGTCATACCAATATAATTTTGATACCTATTTAATTGAATTACAAGTAATAACATAATCAATTTCAGTTAATCTACATAAATTTAATTAATTATTTACCCAGTAATTAATCATATTGTTAATATATATTCATTCTTTTATTTATTTGTTGACTAATTTAATACTCTCGATTTTTAGAATTAAAAAAGTTTGTAGCCTTTAGTTTAATTTTTAGCTTTAGTTATATTTCTTTTGTTTTATAATAATCTATGCATAGTTTATTCAATTTTTAAAGAAAACAATGAAAAAGAAAAAGAAATTTTCTCTAATCCTTGTGTGTTTTACTTTTAAATTCTACAAAATTAGAGCAATTTCAGATTTGAAAGCCTAAGCCCAAGAAGTTTTCAGTCTTGATGATGTAGTTTTGTTAGAAATTAATTGATATTTTTATTAGTCTATGTAATTGTTTAAAATTTATTTGAGCATTTAATAATAGACCATCAAATATCACTTTGTTAATAATTTATTTGATAAAATCTAAATAAAAATCTCTTTTGGATGCAGTGAATAATATTGTTTCTTCAACATAACCATAATTCTCAGGTGGTCAAAAAATAAAAAGATTCAAAAGTTTCTAATCTTAGGATGTAATATTAAATTTTAAAAATTAAATATATGAAACTTGATATGAACTCGACTAAGTTAAGTTTGAGGTTTAAGATGTTTTCAGTAAAATATATGAAACTCAAAAACATTTTATGTGAACCAAAAAAAAATTGATTTAAAATTGTATAATTTTAGATGTAAAATATTATATTTAAATTTATAAAAATTAAATATATGAAACTCAATTTGAATTTGACTCAATTAAATTAGAAAATTTGGGGTCCAAGATGTTTTCAGTAAAATAACATTCAAATTTGAAAATAAAGTTTTTTTAGAAAATTAATTTTATATGATGAGTTCACACCTATTGCAATTATAATGTAAATTAAAAAATATCAATAAAATGAATTAAAAATTTTAGAAAATAATAAATGATTTTTTATTTTAATAAAATAAATTTTCATCTAATCAAAATGAGGTGTCAAATCCTAGTTATTTGTTTGTTGACATTTGAATCAAAGGTAAGAGAACACAAAGGAAGACAAGAAACCAGATATTTATCAAACTCGCATGTTTAGTTCTTATTGTTTGCTAACATAATTTCTCGGTCTCTTCAAGACAAAAGTTAGAACAAAAAAAAAAATAATAATAACTAATACTAGATACCAAATTTTGTCATATTTAGATTTAAGTTATTTTTAAAAGATCTTAAAATAACTAATTATGTTAAATCAAATTAATCTTAAAGATTACGTCTGATGGACACAGCCACCGCATGAGACGCATGAGTGTCAGGCCCATAGAAAGTAGTATCAAAGCTTTTTGCTACACTAATAACCAATTCTTCAAAACACCTGTGTAACGTCAATGCTAGAGAAGGCTCTAGTGAGTTCTCACGAAGTGATCCATCAACAATGAGGTGGTTCATCAACCACAAGCATACAAAAAACCATGAGCACTAAAGATAGACAGATTGACTTGAAAGATAGACAAAGTGTGAGAAACTACTATTGAACTAGTCCTAAGCATGGATCAAATAGTGAGCCACAAGGAATATGTGGACCTTGAAGAAAGAATGAACAATATGAGGTCGTCCATGAGTTCATACAACTTAAGATGAAATTGTTGAATTGCAAGGTATGCATGCTTACTTTCCTTAATTGAGAACTCCGAGGAAATAAGAGGCAATGATCCTAAAACCCCCTACCAAGACTTCAATGAGCCAAGGTTTCTTAACAATCATATTGAATGCTCTCAAGATGAAAGCAACAATTATTTGCATTCCTTCATGGTCTAACACCTAGGTTAAAAAGGAATTGGGAAGAAGGGTTATAAAGACATTGATTGAAAATATTACAATGAACGCCTGGTCAATTATTCAAATAAGAATAGGTGTAAACCATTTCAACAGAAAAAACTCACAATTATTATAAGGATAATTGGAACAAAAGGTGAAGTCGTCATCTTAGCGGCCCCTACGGGACAACCCCACACTCTCTGAAAGGGGGTAAATTATAGGGAGCATTTGCCCTAACACAACGACCCTTAAGTACAAGCATTACTTGATAATTAGACAAGAGCTGCAAAATTGTAAGATGGTAAGGTAGAAGAGTTTGATATAACTACCACTACAGGAATGAGAAATTGAAATGAGTAACATCAATTCCTAAGGTAATAAGGGTAAAAAGATAAGTGAATTACATAGACTTTATTTCCCAATACCCTAAAATAATACGTAGACAACTTAAATAAGTTAAGTCTTTTATTATATTTTTATTTTTTCAAATTTATAAATTTTTATAAATAAAAATAATAATCTTAAACCGTCGTGAACCATAAACCAAACCGTAATCTACCGTTCTGAATCAAGAATCATAACCCTCTGAAGATTAATGTCAAGATATTTTTTGAATCGGTGAACCGACGGTTCCAAACCGTGATCGGGTCTACTCTAGTTGCATTCAATTTATCACATTATGTTATAATCATCATTATTTGTTAATACTAACACACTGAGAAAAACTACCAATAATTGAGAACTAAAACTAACAATCCAAATAATAATTTTTACACTTATAACTCTATTAATAACATGTTATTTAACTGTTAACCTATACAACAACAACAACAACCAAGCATTTTCCCACTAGGTAGGGTCGGCTGTATGAATCCTTTTACGCCATTGAGCTCGATCTCCTATTATATCATCATCTATATTTAAATAAATTTT
>JBBMJZ010050655.1:0-24639 GCA_037833815.1 Zingiber zerumbet
ACCACCACCAACTTATAGCATCCCATAAGGAAGCGGCCATTGTCATACTGTCTCCATCCACCAATTTGCTAGAAAAGGATTGGTTCTAAAATTGCAAATTTTTTCTCGATCCTTTTGTGGTGGTGTCTAGCAGCCACTCATCCCATCATGGTTACCCCTATGTGGGTCACCTTATGCCATCGGAAATCAGTCGTTTTATACCCTATTCCGGCAGTCCTAACCCAAAATATTGAATTTCTCACAATTTTAAAATGAAGCAAATTGGAAATTAAAAAATTTGAAAAACCAAACATGATGGTTCCCATTCCAACAATCACCCAGAATCTGGCGATGAATGAGTGACGATGGAATGGACGAAACAGTAGTCGTATGACAACTAAAACAGAATAATTTCTTAAGAATTTGGAATAAAATAGCTCTAATACCAATTGATAACATACAGAGTTGGGAAATCTCAACACAAAAGTTTAAACTCTATTTAATTCACAAGAAATTACAAACATAATAATTATAATTGCATAAGCGTACCAAAATCTATAGTTTGCAGTCAATTTTGGACAATAATCTTCAATTTACAAATTTCCTTAACATTCAAAGTGATTTTTTTATGGGGTACAACATATAAAACTGTCTCTGACCAAACCTATATTTATAATTGTCTAAGTTTGTTTATTTCTAATTTGACCTCTCAACAAATCAGAAATTACATATGTGGTATCCACACTATTATATTCATGACAATTAAACTTAAGTCAATTCTTTAATTCTAAATTATCCATATTAATTTATGACTTATTTAATTGATGACACTAGACATTATAGTTATAATTATGGCCCCAAATTGCTAATATATACCACTCAAAACTCATAGAACTCAGGATTCTTTGTACATGAGATCCTAATCTTTTGTTTTAGTCTCCTTGAAATGGAATTTGGTTTTATGAAAATGTTGGCTTCTTGTAAGTCTTCCTCATTATTGCGTGCCATAAACTTGCTCCAAATGCTGATCCACTTTGGGCACAAGGCATGGCCTGACCATTAACTTGTGTGTTGAATCAAGTCAAGCGAGGTCCTTTAACTTGGTCCCAGTGTTTTCTTATGTTTTAAAAATTTAGCATCAAAATACTTTTTCCCCCCTTGAATCTACGAAAAAGCAACTCCATGCATACTCCTCTAGTGAGCACTAAACCACACAATTATTAATAGAATTATTAATACAAAACACTAATCACAAGGCATCAAATTAGAAGCACCTAAAGTCAAAGCAGACAGCCCAAGAACAGAGTCATTAATTTGCTAACTCCACTACCGCTGCTTAATGACAACTATTTAATTGAGTTTTATATGAATATTAAAATCTAGGATTAGATTAGTTTAGATCCACTATTAGCTCATTCAAAACTTTGTTTCTTGCTTTCTGTGGGTCTCATTATCAGACACCACTTGTAATGATCATTTGCTATTTTAACTAACTCCCCCAAAATGAAGAGAACTTACTCATCAGCATTTCTGAAAAATAATGAAGCTAAATTGTGCCTCTGAAACAAGTACATTACACAACCAAATGAAGAAGAATACAAGGGAAACCAGTTGCATTTATTCTACTCTTTCCATCTACAACCAATGATCCCCAAGCAACCAAATGTACCGACATTCATGTTGCTTAATTACACACTAATGTCTAATTGTACCAATTAATCGAAACATAAATAACAGGCTGCAATAGAAGTAAAGAGGAAGGAGGGAAAAAAAAAACTACTGTTGCCTGGCTTTCCCATGTATGCCATGAGCTCTTCATCTAAGGCTCCTTTCTCATTGAGATTGCAATTTCACATTCTCCTCCATCTTCATGCAGAGAGGAGAGCAAGGAGAAGAGAAAATGAAGAAGAAGAAGAAGAAGAAGAAGAAGAAGAAGAAGGGAGGTAGAAAAGAGGAAGAAGATACATTGTTTAAAACAGGGGGGCTTAATTAGTTCTTGTAATTGAGATTATTTTATAGGATAAGAAACACATAGGAGAAAAACATGGAGGTATTAAAGAAAGGAAGGGTATTCCCAAGAAGATGACGGAGGGCTCTTGTTGCAGTCAACAAGAAGATACAATTTTTGGGTTTACTTTTACTTCCACTATGCACATTGATCATTGATGAACTAGTTTGCCTAATAAGCAAAGTTCTTGTGGTGCCGTGCAGTAATGACAACTTCTCTGGTTTGCCTTGCCATGCACGGGTCTCGGAGCTCGAAGCTCTGGCTGGAGCTTGGGGGATCCAAACCCGACAACGTTGCGTGGGTGCGAGTGGTGCGGGGACGAGACCATGGCAAGGACCAAGAATGTCCCTGTCCCAGCCCCAGCCCCAGCCCCACCCCAGCCCTTAACTTGGAGAAATCCTTCAACAGAATACATCTGGAGACCGTAAAATTTTGTCATGTTATTAATTTGTCGTTAGGTTTTAACTAAGGCTGAGCTGGGCCAGGATCTAGCTTGGGCTTGTGGCTGTCACGCCGGGCTAATCCGATTGCCCCAAAAAAGCTTAGAAGAGTTTTATTGCTGATAAATAATAACAATAAATTGCTTGCTGAAACATGGCTATTTTTTGACTTCTTTATTTTGATTTCAGTTGAATATTTATTGCGGTAGGAAAACTTAGTTTATGACAAGTGCTGAACATGTCGAGCGCAACATGAACTTTCTCATCGATCTGTATGACGTGCGCTTGGCATGTATAATAGATGTTGGATTTTACAGAATAAAATATCATTTCAACACACAGGAAGGCAACGCGGTTGCAGTAGTTTTCAGCTCTGGTCATGCACAGCTGTTATCTACAAAACAAAGAAATGTAAACACGTAAACGAATTTCCAAGTCAAACCATGCTTGATCTTGAATATATAAATCTCTCTCTCCATGTTATACATAAACAAAGTGCAGAAGGAATTGGAAGCTGCCACAGATAATCTCTCTCTCTCTGCATTCCTAATTCCGCGAAAAGGTTTTTTAGGTGCTTGGCTTTTGTTGGGGGCAATGGGGAGGGTGCAGGGTTTTTTCTCTGCCACTGGAGTACTGCTCTTGCTACAACTGGGTCTTGTCATCGCTCAGAATTCCTCAACTTGGCTGACATTGTCCGGTAATCTCTCTACCTCTCGTTGGTTCTGAAATCCGTCGAGTTCATGTACTGCAGCGTACAGCAAGCGAAAGAAAAAATGTTTGTCAATTCTGCGGGAAACTACCCTGCTTTGTTTTCAGGAATTCTATTATACCTCGTTTTGCGTTGAGGCAATTGTCTGCTTGCTTTGTTTCAAAAGGGCAAATGAGAGAAAGTTTAGGGATTTTCGTGTTCCCCTTCTCTATAGCTTGTGGCTCTTGCCAAGGAAAGAGAATCCGGTTTCATTTCTAATATTTGTTTTTCTAGATGTAAAATAATCTCATTTATTGTTATCCTATAAGTTCTCTGGTTAGTTTCTTACTACTCATTGCAATGTGAGCAAGTATTTGTCTCTGATTAACTTTTTTTGCTAGAGATCAAAGTGAATAATAGGGCTAGGTCCCTTTTAATCACCGTCTTCTATTGAATATTCATTTTTGAAGAATCTTTTACCAAGTATTCTACACCTGAACAAGGATAGATATTTCATTTATGTTTCAACTTTGAATGTTTATGTGCTAAAGCTAAGTTATTTCCATGTGGCAGGTAATGCCCCTGTGATAGTAGCTAAGGGAGGCTTCTCAGGGTTATTTCCTGATTCCAGTTCCGATGCCTACAATTTTGTTCCTCTCACAAGTTCATCTGACACAATATTGTGGTGTGATGTACAATTGACCAAAGATGGTGTTGGAGTTTGTATACCAAATGTGAAGTTAGATAATTGCACTAATATTGCATATTTCTATCCGACCGGGCAAAGAGATTATCTTGTCAATGGCATGAACACAACAGGCTGGTTTTCTTTGGATTATACCATGAACGATCTATCAAACGTTTCTTGTAAGTGCTAAAGAGGTTTTGCTTATTTTTGTCACATTTAACCATTATCACTGTGAATATCCTCAGAATTTAGAAAGTAGGAGCAGTTTTGATCATGTAGTTTGCACAATGTAGTAAATGGTTGTTTTCATTCTAGTGAAAGGATATCCTTTGTTCATTCAAAAGGAGATTATAAAGTCTCATTGTAGAAAAATAGTATTAGATTGGAGAATTATGATTTCTGCAGTATAACTCTATCTTGGATCATGTTGTTAACTTATTTCCCTGCAGTAATACAGGCAATTTATTCGCGAAGCAACGCATTTGACTCTAACAATTACGGCATACTTGCTGTTGAGGATGTGGCTAGAAATTTCAACCCCCCTGGCCTATGGTTGAACATACAGGTATAGCAAGGCTTCTAGACGTTCATATGCACTCTTCCATGTGATGGTGACTATGCTTTACTTGTTTTTGATCTGAAATTTTGATGTTCATATTATGCAGCATGATATTTTCTATGCTCAACATAATTTAAGCATGACAACCTATGTGCTTGCTGTGTCAAGGCGTGTTACTGTGGACTATGTTTCCTCTCCAGAACTGGCTTTCCTGAGCAGCATAGCACCAATGCTTAGCCGCAGCAATACAAAGCTAATATTTCGCTTTCTTGACCAAAATATATTTGAACCATCAACAGATCAAACATATGGTTCTCTGCTTAATAATCTTACGTTCATAAAGACATTTGCTTCTGGAATCCTTGTTCCAAAGAGTTTCATCTGGCCAGTAGCAGCTGATAATTATATGCTACCTTATTCATCCCTAGTCTTGGATGCCCACAAAGCTGGGTTGGAAATTTATGCAGCAGATTTTTCAAACGATCACACCTTGAGCTACAACTATAGCTACGATCCGTTAGCTGAATACCTTGCTTTCATTGACAATGGTGTTTTCTCTGTTGATGGAGTGGTAACAGATTTTCCTGTAACTCCATCAGAAGCAAGAGGTACCTTTGCTGCTTTGTGCACGTTAAAGTTTGCATTAAAAGAGAATTCGTCTGCTTTATGGCCTGTGAATTACTCAGAATAAGTTGACAATTGTTGATTGGATTGCTTGTTGTCTGCTTTATTGGAACTAAATTCACTTATCGAATTGTAAATTCAGAAGAATGGCATAAAATCTTCATTCTTCATTCATCTGTGTTAAAATGGACAGCTTTAATCAATTAGTACAAGATTCCATATATGATCCACATTGTATGTTATATTCTCTTTGGACAGACTACAAGTGTTTGTTTTCTTTTATATCTTACTGATGCCATTTCATTCCTTGCAGATTGTTTTTCTCATTTAAATATAAGTTCTATCGATCATGGTAAGCCTGGTAAGCAGGCAATTATGTTTTTAGCTAGTCAGCTAGAAAATAAGATTTTTTTTTACATAAATTCAGTTTATTGTATTTTTACTCTTTCTTTTCTTTTTTTGCTTTCCTGTTCTCAGGCACTCCATTGATTATCTCACACAACGGGGGCAGTGGAGACTACCCAGACTGTACTGATTTGGCCTATCAGAAAGCAGTGGATGGTGGTGTTGATTTCATTGATTGCCCTATCCAAGTTACACAAGATGGAATCGCTATATGCATGAGTTCTATAGACCTGGTAACTGATACTACAGTCACTAATTCCCCCTTCGCTAATCGCTTTTCCAGTATCCCTGAGGTTCAAGATACTCAAGGAATTTTCACCTTCAATCTCACATGGGATGAAATTCAAATGAATTTGCAACGTAAGAGTTAATCTTCACGATCATCCATCAATATCTGTTTTAATGCTATATGATTCTAATTCAAAATAATGTACTCCCCCTTTGTGTGTTGCAGCCAAAATTTCCAGCCCAGAGCTCGGATATTATTTAGTCAGAAATCCACGGTATGCTAATGCCGGAAGCTTCATGAGATTATCTGATTTTCTATCTTTTGCCAAAGGCAAGCCTATTGCTGGAATCTTGATCAACATAGAGGTGAGAAAGAAAATCGAAGATTTTATTCTGAAAGGTTACCTCGAATAAGTACGACCTCAGCCAAAAACACAGAATCTAAACCAATCAAGATCAGATTTTGAAATCCTGCATGAATAAACAATTACTTACAGCCGTTTCAATCTAACAAATTTGTAACCTTGTCGGTCTGCAGCATGCGGCATTTATGGTCGAACAATTAAGCTATGGCGTGATTGATGCTGTCATCTCTGCCTTACGAGTTGCGGGATACGACAATCAGACTGCTCTTCAAGTTACGATCATGTCTACTAACAGCTCGGTTCTCGTAGAATTCCAAGAGAAAACCAACTACACGCTCGTCTACCAAGTGGACGAGTCCATTCGCGGCGCAGATTCCTCGACATTAGCTGATATTAAGAAGTTTGCGGATGCTGTGGCCATCGACAGGCAATCCGTTTACCCTGAATCGGCTCAGTTCATAACGAAGCCAACAGACATTGTCCCCAAGTTTCAGGCTGCAGGGCTTGCCGTTTACGTGTACGTGTTTCGCAACGAATTTGTAGCCCAGCCGTGGGACTTCTTCTCCGACGCAACCGTAGAGATCAATAGTTATGCCGATGGGGTCAAAGTGGACGGCATCATCACCGATTTCCCAGCAACCGCTGCACGTTATAAAAGTATGCATTCTTTGACGTCCTTTTTTATACCAATCAGGTTATGACATGTGATTGTGAATCTTTGTTTATGCAGGAAACTCCTGTAGGAACATGGGGACTAATGCTCCAAACTTCATGTCTCCTGTTCAAGGCGGCGCTTTGCTGCAACTTGTTGCCCCACAAGGAATGCCGCCTGCACTGGCTCCAATGCCCGTCCTCAACGACTCGGATGTGGTGGAGCCGCCTCTTCCTCCCGTGTCCCCAAGGCATGCGCCGGCCCCCTCGGCTGTCACGGCGTCTCCTCCTACGCAACCTTCAAATGCACTGCAATTGGTGGCTTCAATCTTCACCTCATTAGCAACACTCCTCTCTGCTGCTCTCCTTGCCTGAGTTTTGTTACATTTTGATGCTTCTCTGAGGCTAGCTATTCTTTTTGCATGATATTATGTTAATTATTCTTGCTTTGTTGTTGGGTTTCAAAATTCAAACTCCTACTCATGCTTATGTATTACTTGTAAAGTTTTCCGTAAATTAGGATGCATTTTTTGGTCGGAGCATTTTTTTAACTTCACAAATTTCATTCAAACAAGTAAAATTACCGGTGACAAATGAAATGACATCATCATTAGCAATAATTGAATCCCAATCTATCAAGTAACAATTCATAAATATCTTGTTGTCCTCTTGACATGGCGTGTACATAATGAAATCACTACAAGGATTGGTGACTCATCATCCATATCAATAAATTTGTGGAAATAGAGAGAAGTTAGAAAATACTTATTTATTTCTTAATTATTAGAAAATAATTATTATTAGTATTTTCCTACTTTACACTTAATTCCATCCTCAACAGTCAACAGTTTCTTCCCTCATCCTGGGAAATTTATTAAAAATATAGAGTTCTCCAAGTGGTTGAGCCATCTGTCTTTAGGTTAATCTATCCAGTGGAGAACTAACTATATATTGAACACATCCGATTCCTTTAATTTTAATCTTCCACAATTGGGTTTCTTCCGATGGCTGGATCGTCTCTGAAATCCTCGAGCTTTCCAGTGGTGGATGAGCAGAAGACTCCACTTCTTCCTCTCCATCAATCTCCACCGAGCTTTCACCACCGTTTCCGTTCGGTTCTCACGTTGAAGAGCCTCAGCATAGTCTCGGGCCCTCTATCATGCATGCTAATCTTCTTCTTCGTTGATGTCGGTGGCCGGCCGTTGTGCCGGAACATGCTCGCGGTGCTCTCGTGGGTGTTCCTGTGGTGGATGACAGAGGCCGTCCCGATGGCCGTCACCTCCATGGCACCGCTCTTCCTCTTCCCCATCTTCGGAATTTCTTCTGCCGACGAGGTGGCGAAGTTTTACATGGACGACATCATCGCCCTCGTGCTCGGAAGCTTCATAATTGTTCTGGCCGTCGAGCATTACAACATCCACCGTCGACTTGCTCTAAATGTTACTTCGTTGTTCTGTGGCGATCCTCTCAACACGAAGCTGCTTCTACTGGGCATCTGCGGCACCACTGTCTTCATGAGCATGTGGATGCACAACACCGCCGCGGCTTTGATGATGATGCCGGTGGCCACTGGAGTACTGCAGCGGTTACCCGACGGCGACGAAGTGTGCCCGGAGGTGAAGCAGTTCAGCAAAGCGGTGGTACTCGGGGTCGTCTACTCTGCTACCATCGGAGGAATGGCAACCTTGACCGGCACGGGAGTAAACCTCATCTTGGCCGGAATGTGGGAGAGCTACTTCCCTGAGGCAGAGCAGATCAGCTTCAGCACATGGCTCTTCTTCGGATTCCCACTGGCTCTGTTTATGTTCTTCGTCTTGTTGGGCATCCTCTGTTTCCTCTACTGCTCCAAGAATTCAGACAAGGAACTGTCGGCTTACCTGGACAGGAATCATCTGAGGAGGGAGCTTGAATTGTTAGGTCCTATGGCTTTTGCTGAGAAGATGATTCTGATAATATTCGGCGTATGTTCTGATTAGATTAATTAGTTGATTAAAAAGAGTGAAATTAAATTTCTCTGACTATGTTTTTCTGCAGTTGCTTGTTGTGCTATGGATGACAAGGAGAATAACCAATGATGTTCCAGGATGGGGCTCCCTCTTCCATGGCGATGTTGGCGATGGCACTGTCAGCGTGAGAAACCTAGTTTATTGAGAAAGTTTGGAATCGAGGGCATTTAATTAACAACAATAGTTCAACAACAGGTGCTGATGGCAACCTTCTTGTTCATAATTCCGAGCAAAAAGAACGAGGGAGAAATGCTGATGGACTGGAGCAAGTGCAAGAAGCTTCCATGGAACATCATCCTCCTCCTCGGCGCCGGGTTCGCGATCGCCAGCGGCGTGAGGACCAGCGGCCTTACCGACGTCCTCTCCGCCGGCCTTGACTTCCTGAAAGGCGCTCCCTACTTGGCCATCACGCCGGTGGCGTGCCTGATCAGCGCCGCCATCACGGAATTCACGTCCAACAACGCCACCACCACGCTGGTGCTCCCGCTACTGGTGGAGCTGGCTAAGACCATGAGGGTGCACCCTCTGCTGCTGATGGTGCCGGGGGCCATCGGGGCTCAGTTCTCGTTCCTGCTGCCGACAAGCACACCGCCGAACGTGGTGGGGTTCGCGACGGGGCGCATCAGGATCGAGGACATGATCAAGGCGGGTGCGGCGTTGAAGATCGCCGGCGTTGTGGCTTTGTCGTTGCTGATGCCGACGCTAGGTGAAGGCGGCTTCTCTTCTCCATCCTTCCCTGATTTAATTACGTAGCTTGCTTGATTTCCAGATGTCTAATTTTTTTTTTTGGTTTGATGAAAGCAGGAGCATTTGTTTTCAAGACAAACAAGCAACCATAATCAAACGATGTCTCAGCGAAGAACAGAGATTTTCCTGCAATTGTTTTTCTTTGTTGGGAAGTTGGAATTCCGTGTCTAATATCAGTAATCAGTTCATGTTTTTAAGGCATCATTTTTATATAAAACCATTTTAAATATTTATACAGTCTGTTTTATCCGTTCACAGGATGGAAAGGCAAAATTAAGCCTTTCCTAAAATACAAGTCCTTGCAGTCAATGAGTCAATCCCTTCCGCTCGCCTCTGTCTTCTCTCCAACAATCGAACCCCAATACGTACCCAACTAATCTTCCGCACAAACACAACCAGGGACCACGTCCATTACCGTGGTATTCGTCCTACCCAGCTCATCGTTGGTACACTATAATCTCAGGTCTTTTAAGCCGACCACCTCACCAGTCTATTTACCCTTGGCTGAGACATTAATTACACAATGGACTGACAACCGTTGCGGTCTGCCGATAGTTCCGTAATTATTATTATATAGGAGGGTAATTTCCTGGATCGCCTCGAACCCTAATAAGTAAATTTAGTAAACCATCTCCTACTTCATACTTTCTCAATTCCGATCGCGTTCTCTGCTCTTCCAGCGATGCCGAGAAGGTGATGCCTTTTCCCTTTCGCGCCTATGATCGTATTCAATCGAAATATTGTGGCTGCCAACCTTTCTTCATCATTTTCTTTTTTTTGTTCTTTGATGCGTCTCCGAAGTGTTCTACTTTTCTTTTCCCCTTGGATTAGATGGGTCTGCGCCTCGCTGAGAAAAGAATACAATCATGTTTTTGTTCTTTGTAGAATATTTAGAGTTAGGTATCTGGCTATTTGTTTTGATTTTGGAGGGTGATCAGATGATGTTGCTAGCTTTCTTGAAATTTCTAGGGTGTTTGGTTTGGTGTCCCGAATGTTCGTGGCATGACATGTGGACCATACATTTTTTTTGCATGAAATGTTCGTCTTTGTGGGATAGGAGCTTTTCCAGGTGAAATCATTCGATGCTCCCAATTTGATTGATATTGTAGTTTCTTGTGAAAAACTAAACCTAGTAAGTTGATTTTCCTTATTATACGATGGACATTGTGTATTTTCTTCAAGTTGCAATCTAAGAGTTATTGCAGGAATTTAACCGTTAAGAGGCACAGCATATTTCAAACCATAAGTAGAAAAAGAGGATGATAATGGAGATGGAAATCAGAAGGTTGTCGAGTCAAACTTTGTTAAGGTCTGCATCCTTGTGGGATTAAATAACTTCTAGGTTTGGGATAAACCTGACATGGGACTCTTTCTCCACCCTTTACTAGGAGAGAAATCCAGGAATGGCACCGGCATAAAGCTGGAGCCTTTTACTATTTTGATGTTTAAGTTGGTGAAAGGAGTTAAGATCATGTCTGAATCAGGGAGTTTGCTACAATATTGAGTTCCTTCCTGCAAGCCTCTTTTGGATTGATCCATAGTTATAATATGTTAGTCAATTGGTTACTTCAGGATTATCTATGACTTGATGGGATGGGGGTCTCCTCTCATAAAGATTAAAGTTTGTTGGTTGGTGAACATCATAACTAGTCATCTAGCCAGTGTTCAGCTATACAAGGGAGCTATTGTCAAGACCAACAAAGGTGCACGAGACTGGCATGCTCCTACCTCTTAGCATCCATTCACATCATTGTCCAACCATCATTTCGTCTGAGTTTATCAGACACCAACTGACGCCAGTATGAAAATTTTCCTACTCATATTGGCAAGCTATCACAACATTGTTTCAGCATACTCATTGGAATTATTGTTACCATTTAACATAAGTAAATGGGTTGAATACTTGTCAATTTTTGACCCTGGAAGTCTTCCAGTTTTTCTGATTCATAAAGCATGATTGGCTTCTACTTATAAAGTTCTAAAGCAGAGTGATAGTTGACATAGTTTAAGTGTAAGGCTATAGAAAATTACCAATTTTAAAACGTAGCAGTTTTATGTTAGATTTAAGTTGATCTCATAGTGTCAATAACTGGGAAACTTAGATTTCTTTATTTATATGTATATTAATGTTTAACCATTTGCAATATTGCTGATTGGGGGGGTTACATTATGGGAATCCTAGCCAGTTGCAGGAAGGAACCTTCTACTAGTCATAGTTGGCTGTGAAGTTCAAAGTTCAATATAGAATTTGGAACTAGTGTTTCATTTTAATCCTCCATAGTGATTTGTACTTGATTTGTACTTGATTTTCACATTGTTGGTTAACTGTAGCTATTTCTCAGGAATGTGGTGTTGTAGTTTTCCATGTCTATTTTTATGCTTTGAAGAATTAGGGTAGACAATCAGTGGATGCTGCGATTGACAGATGTTCTTTATTATTGGTGTATTGTGATTATTATATCCTAGTTAATTATGTTTCTTTCTATATGTAAGAAGCATCATGTCATAAGTTTGCTTACTAACACCTCAGCACTGTTATAAATACAAATGGCGTATTTTTGTTCTTTATTGAACACAGGGTTTTTTGCAAGTACTTTGCGTGTGGAACATGCTTGAAGGGAGAGAGTTGCAATTTTTCACATGACTGGAGGCATCAACCTAACAAAGTAAGTTTTCGCAATAGTTTATTCCTGTGTTTTCCGACTAATTTATGGTCCTAAGGTGTTTAGTGCAATGATATAATCCTTTTCTCTGTATTTGTGATTGCAGGTATGTACCTTCTATCAAAAGGGACTCTGCAACTATGGCCCTAGTTGTAGATATAACCATGTCGTAGTTTCTGGACATGAAACTTCTGTAGCAGTATCCTCAGAATCTTGCTCTCAAATAGAATCAAGTTCTTCTCAAGATGCTTTTCCATCAAGAGATTTAAGGAATCGAGACACCAGTCAAGCTTTTACTATTCCAACTGTTTTGGCAACTTCGAGCCAATCTCATACACCTCACGAAGGTGCGCAAAACCAGGCGATTAGTTCTAATGTGGATATCCATGTTTCTGCTCGTAGCAGGCCATCTGATCTACCACTTTGTTCCTTTAACCATGTTGGTAGTTGTCCTCATGGTGAAAATTGTCATCGTATTCATGGAGAGTTGTGTTCTATTTGTGGTAAACATTGCTTGCATCCATTTCGACAAGAAGAAAGAGACAAACACATAGAGTCTTGCCAGAGAAACAAGGAGGTTCTTGAAACTTTGAAATACAGTAAGGAAATAGAATGCAGTATTTGCTTAGAACGGGTACTCTCTAAACCCACAATTACTCAGCGGAAGTTTGGAATATTACCAGAGTGTGACCATCCATTCTGCATTGAATGCATTCGGAATTGGCGTAGTAACTCTCCGTCTTCTGGCATTGATTTGAACACTGCATTAAGAGCCTGCCCTGTTTGCAGGCAGCATTCATATTTTGTCATTCCCAGCACAACATGGTTCTCCACAAGTGAAGAAAAACAAGAGATTATTGATAACTACAAAAGGAAACTCAAGTATGCCAATTTGATTTATCTGCATGCATGTTCAATTTCATGCTTATTTGCATTGGCTGGGCATTTTTTGTTCATGAATATCATAATTTTCAAGCTTTTATGCTGGAGTTCCGTTTTTTTTCTTAATAGTCCCGTAAGTTCCCTTGTTTTCACTGCATAGGATTTTAAAAGGAAGTGAATGATAGAAGAACATGTTTCTGAAATTCATCTTAGCTTAATATTGTATTCTTATGTGGAAACATCAGTAGCAAAATTTTCTAGTTAAAGTAGTAGCTCATAGGCTCATAACCTCAAAATCTACCTTGCCATATCATTGATAAAAGATAATTTTGGAATATTCCCAATTATTGTCAACAAAACCTACTCTGTATTCTACGGCACCCTTGTTTCGTTCCATATTAGAGTTGTGGGCGATAGGGTTAGATGAGTGGGTTAAGTTTAAATTGAGTTTAAGAGTATTAACCAAGTGCTTGAGCTTTAACAAAGTTATGGGAGTTTTCTCGTTTGCTTAATATTTTTGTCCATGACCTTGAAGTTAATTTGTAGGAATCAATTTGGAATTTTGTCCAGTGTTTCCCAAGTTCCTAAAAATAAGTGGACCTTGTTTTATGCAACTCAACCTTGAGTTCCTTGTTAGGTTATTTGCCCTTTAACCTCTATATACTTTTCTCTAACTCTGTTGAAAGTTACTGTCTACATCATTAGTTTCCATTTTTTTTTGGAAAAAATAGCAATAGAACTTTGCCTCAGAAGGAGCTTTATTATTCTTACTTCTGCTTAATTAATTTCTTTTAAAATTTCTCCATTGTTTTTGTACCACTGTTAGTTACATTTCCTTTGCAAATCTCATTATACAACCACAAATGAGTCTGATTAGCTTAACTGTGGAAACTGTCCGTATATTTATGCTCTGCCTTTGGCAGGTCAATTGACTGCAAATATTTTGATTTTGGAAATGGAACTTGCCCCTTTGGAGCTATCTGCTTCTACAAGGTAATAACCCTTGATTATATTTTCTATCACATTAGTGTTCAATGGATTGCTTTTGTTATCTTCAAAATTATTTGTTCCTAACAAAGCGTGGAACTTCTTGGTGTTTTTTCTGTGATCCCATGTTTGCAATTCATTGCATATAAAAAAAGTTCAACACATTTTACAACAGAAAGCTTAGTAAACTTGTGAATTCTATGTTTAGTAAACAAAGATGGAAAGCAATGTGCAATCAAGTTTGCAGAATGCCGATTACTTATTGAGAGTTTTCTAAGTTGTTGCAAATCTTTACATGCAAAACTATGAATTCTTATTGTTTAAAGACATTTTAGAATCTAAAATTTTCAGGGTAAACACATAATTTTTTTAAAACATGATGCTAAACTCAATATATGTTGTCTACGGATACTCAACAATGTAAAGTTGATCAGCCTAAGCTTTTATGCACAATACTGTTGTGATGTTCATCCTGTCCTTATCCCGCATCTTGCTCCTGTTGTGCTGTTTTGTAGCTTTGGATGTCATTGTCAGTGTTTGAGTTGTTTTGGTGACTTTGGTTCACATACCACCATGGGTTTGAGGACAACAATCTATCTTTTATGCTTGAGTTTTGATTTGTTAAACCAAACTAAGATATTAAATACCACATTCAGAGTTGTTTTTATTTCTAACATTTTACTTTTTGGTATCATTTTTTAAATTTGATTGGCTGACCACTTTCTCCAGTTAAGGACGATCGGCCTAATACATTTATATTTGAACACATGGTGTTTTAGCTCTTGCTGCAATACCATTTCTATTAGCAAACTGAAAATTCCTGCATAATATTTATCCCTTGCTACTAACTACTAATTGTTGCTGATAAATTCTAATTTAACATTTGTTTTTGTTAGGAGTGTCATTCCTACTTACATACGAACAACTGAAAATTCTATGTAGCTACTCTTACATATATTTCCATTGCATGTCAGATGTTAGATTAGTTAATCAGGTGCACTGATGAGATTTTTTTTCTATGTTGGAACATATTAACATGAAGATTCATCATCATTTACTTTATATCTTGTATTTCTTTTATGTTCCTTACGCAAGACCAGCAATGTGAAGGGGAGCCTTGGCGCAACGGTAAAGTTGTTGCCATGTGACCAAAAGGTCACGGGTTCGAATCCTGAAAACAGCTTCTTGCAAAAAGCAAGGTAAGGCTGCGTACAATGGATCCTTCCCCGGGACCCCGCATGGCGGGAGCTTCGTGCACTGGGCTGCCCTTTACGCAAGACCAACAATGTATTTAGTGACAAGCAAATTTTTGAATGATTATGTATTCTGATTTTTTTTTTTCAATTATGATTAAATTGGGCTTATAGGTATTTACTTTTTCAGCATACTATTCGACCAAATGCAAGTAGGCGGAATCCTGATAGGTCTAACAGAGATAGGCCTCGTCCACACAGGTCTAGACAACTAGTGGAGGAAGTGGACCGACTTGTCACGAACTACGAGTTAGCTAACCTTGCTTCCATGTTAGATCTTGATGAGGAATTGGAGGATCTAGCTAATGATGATGATCTTGGCGATTTATTAGCAATGAGTTTCTTTCTTATGCACATGGATGAAGAAGGAACATGTGATGAAGATATTTAGCCCCATTGTGCATCCTTCGTGTTTAGTCACGCAGTAGGGTTTGTCCATGAGTTCATGTTCAAATCCAGTGGCGCCGCGTTTGTTACCTATTTTGAGCAATAGCTATTCCTGGATGATTTATGATGTGCTGCTATATTCCTTGTTTCGCAACAATCAGCACACTCTGAAAAAGAATTTAGATGTGAGAATTACTTCACCTCTGCGCTGCTTTAAAAAGCTTGTGGCTGGGATGTATTTTCATGTCATGTAGTGATAATTATATGCTTTATAATCTCCAATTATACGTGATTATTTGTAATTCTTGTGTACTTTTTCAGTGCACAGAACTTTGTTAGATTGCTTACCATTTACCAACTAAGCATGTTACATGGCTTACACTTAATCTAATACATAAAATATGTTTGGTTGCTTCCAACATGTTCATGCCTAATATTTTATTTCCGTCTTACCTTTAATTGTTGGTGTCATTGTGCTTAAATTTCTTAGAATATATGGCATAATTACCACGTTAATTATCCATCTAATAAATTAATGATAATCGCTAATAGTAGATGCTGGCAGCATCACTTTACAGTCCTCTCGGGCCGGTGCGATGGTTAAGGCATGGGGTGTTGCCACATGAGGTTTTGGGGTCGAAACTCGGCGTGACCGAGAATAACCTCCCCCATGTCTTGGTCATTTACACTAATGGCTAGTAGCCACATGTAATTTACAAGAGATATATATAGAGATTTTAAATTATCTATAATGATTAAAATGATAGTTTCATAATTTTCTTTAGAATATATAATATAATAAACTATGACTGCATACTCTAGCTGAGAATGAACGGGATCTTTGTCATTTAATTCATGAGCAGTTGGATGAACTCGATCATTGTCATGAATTCATGAGTAGTTGGATGATTTTACCTTCTTCCATCATAATATTACGGTATCCATATCGTATATCTTATCTAAATATTTTATTATAAATTTTAAATAAAATAGTTTAAAAAAATTTACATTAATTAACTTATCTATTTTTAAAATTTTAAGTAGTTATCTAAATTTAAGAAAAAAAGGGGAAAATTCTGTCAGATACATCTGGCAGAATCAGAGAAGGACGCGAGTTTGAAAGAAACCTTCAAGCAAACAGCGGAAATCCATTCAATTCCCCTGTTTCTGCCTCTTTCGCTTTCTCAGCCAAACTTGGCATTTTGCACAACTGAACGTGGCTTCCACCCATCGCTTCGCCATCCCTCAAACTCCGCTTCGCCCTTCCTCTCCTCGCAAACAACTCCCAACAATGGCGTTTTCCTCGATTCCTCACTCCTATAAATCCCTCCCCCCTCTCCCCTCCCTCTTCAGGTCTGGAGCTGCAAGAGCAAAGGAGAAGCCAAATCCCTCCCCAAAATCCCATCTTTCTCATCTCCTCCCTTGCCTCGAGATCCTAGCTCGCCGCCGCACCAGTCAATGGAGATGAGGAAGATCGCCTGCGCCGCTCTCATCGTCGCAGCCGCCGCCACAACCGCTCTCGCAGCCGAAGCACCCGCCCCCGGCCCCGCCAGCGCCTCCTTCGCAGTCAGCCCCGCCGTCGGAGCCGCCATCGGCGCCTCCTTCCTATCCTTCTTCGCCTTCTACCTGCAGTGACCTCAACCTCCGGCTCTTGATGAGAGAATGACTGCGCTTATCGTTCATGGTTTCGTGTTAATTCTTTCCTTCCGTGTTGTGTGCGTTTTTGGGATCGATTTGATCGTGAGACGAATGTGAATCATTTTTAAATGGGATGAAAAAAGGAATCTTTATTTGTCACATCGATTCATTATATTGACAGCTATTGTTTGAATCTTTGGATTGGATGGTGTGTGGATGCGATCATCGCAATCGATCAAGGCCCATGGCCTAATTCAATTTAACGGGCCCAATTCACTACCCCTTCTGGAATCTGGACTCTCCTCTACCCGCCGCGATCCCAGGCGGTTCATGGAGATCGTGCCCTGCAACAAAAGGAATCCCTATGGCCTGACCGAGGCGGATCGAGCGAGCCACATCTACCACTCCCATTCAGAGCGGCCGAAGGGACGGAGAAAGGCATCAGTTGCATGCCACTCACGGCGATCGCTGCCTGCGCCGGGAAGGTGATCACTATTTTACCCCAGAGGTTCATCGTCAACGGGAAGGAGGTTATCGAGATGATACGCAAGTATTAGAGGCCGAATCCTCTTCCGCTTCAACATGTTGCTGATGTCTTGCCCAGCTTCGATCCACAAGGGAAAAACGCGAAGGGATCTATTGTCCTTTAGATTTATTTGATTCACAATTCGTAGAAGAAAAATCTAAAGTTATTTGATCTGATCCTCTTTAGATCATTATATTCTGTGTTCGACAAGATTGTGTGTTATAAGTAAAACAAGGGAAGAAGATCTAACTGCAATCATCTCATCCGTACCAATCTTTTGCTCTGGCAAAGGTGGAGGAGCCTCAAAACTGCTTTCCCATAGCAATCAAATCAGTTGCAGTTTGGTCATCATCCTTTTCAGTTGTAAGTTTGCTTTTTTGTTACACTTGCATGAAAACTCCAACTAGTGTTTCTGGACAATTGCCATTATATTGCTGCAATTCTCGTGCTCAAGAATTTATTAGGTCAGAACTGAGGCAGTTCTGCCTTGCCTCGTTCAAGGTCCTCAAGTTGGCACTGGGCATCACTTCACAGATATATATCATGAGATACCTGACCACATCAATCCAAATCCATTGACAATTAGATACTAACAGGAGAAGGTATGCCAAATCCATTAACAATTAGTTACAAAAGAGGAGCAGTGGAAATTGAATCTGATTGATAAAGTGAAATTGCATAGGATAAGTAGAGTTGCCTCCTTTATCTTTTGGTTTTGAATGCTACAGAGCAAGCCTTAATGCTGACATTTTTTTAAACCTATTTGATCAATTGGCCTCTGATCCATAAAGTGAATTGCAAAGGATAAGTAGAAATGCACATTCTTTCTCCTTGAATTTTCCTGCCTGGAATTGAGTTGATTCCTTTGGTTAATGTTCAGGAACTTGCCTCCTTTTTGTTAGTGGACTCTGGCGCTCGAGTCCAAAAGATTTTGACCAGTTCTCTTGTCAAATGTACTCCCAAATGCAAGCATGTTCAAGTGGACTGTGCTTTGCTGCACTGTGATCATGAGTCAAGACCGATGTTATTTCATTGTACGTTCAAAGAAAAAGCTCACTTCTTTTGCTCCTAATGGCTGGATGGGCATTGGGATCACATACAAATCGAATGGCCGGATATGGTGACCAGAGAACATCCATCCACTGCAGATTAAAGGCACGATAGTAATGTCAATGGAGGACTGTATCAGTGGGTCCACTCTGAAGACGGAAGAGCTCAAGGCAGCAAGAAAAACAGAAAAGAAGACTTTTACCGCAGTTTGTAACTCACGGGTTGTTTTGAGCCCAAACATCTCATGTGCATTGACTTGTCAAATTGCTTTATTTTAGAAAACAGAGCCTCCCGGTACAGCATTCAAAAGGGCTCCGCAGTAACCCTTTTTGGCCTTGGCCATTAATCTATGTTTCAGTGTACGTCGACCGTTGAATTCAACAACCTGCATGGGAACGGTTAACTTCATCGCAGCCGTCTAATGGGAGTAAGGCGTTGACAAGATGTAGCCAGCGCTGAGAAATGAATGGACTCGCTTGTCTTCTTCCCCTATACCGTGGCAGGAAGATTGCTGTCATGTCATCCCTGTTCACGGGTATGTTATCAATTATTTGGATGTCTTAATAAGCATGTTATCTATCTATTACTTGCTCATGTGCCTCTGCAGTATACTTGCCGCTGCTGCAGTTGAATGAAGCCCACATGCAACCAACCAAGTTACTCAAGTAGATAGAAGCAGTTTAGGATTGTGAAGCGGATGGTAAATTGGGGGCGTTAATTTGTTTGCAGAATCAACCGTGGATGTTATTAGGAGGACGCATTCTCTGTGCATGATCCGGGTAAATCTTTAATGCGAAAGGACTAAATCTAACAATGTCGACGGTGGTGCAGGAGCGCTGCACAGAGCATAGCAGAGGCGTATCTGTCAAAATTCAATTGAAAAAGGGCCCTTTACTTTAATTGTAATGATGACACTGCTATTACCTGCTCATATAATCCATCACTGTGGAAGAGTAGGAACAAGGAACACCAGAGCGGGTAGCTTCCGTCGCTCAGGATGCCTTCCTACTCGGCTCACCTTCCTCTCTTCCTGTCTGTGTTACTCTCCTCCTTCGGCACCATCCTCTCTTCTTCCTCTGAATCAGACCTGCTTCTCACCTTCAAAGCCTCCGTGGAGGACCCTGCCTTGGTTCTGTCCGACTGGTCCCCGAACTTCACAAACTATTGTAACTGGACTGGTATTACTTGTTCCAAGACCACTTCTCTGGTTACCTCCATAGATCTTAACAACCGCAACCTCTCCGGTTACATCTCTCCTTCCATCTGCCAACTACCTGAGCTTTCGACCCTTAACCTTGCCAACAATAACTTCAATCAGGCCATTACTCTCCAACTCACCGAGTGCTCTAGGCTAGTCATTCTCAACCTAAGCAACAATCTCCTCTGGGGGACACTTCCTGAACAGATAGGTCTATTGTCAAGCTTGGTTACTCTTGATCTCAGCAGGAACCACATTGAAGGGCAGATACCACTCAGTTTGGGGTCGTTAGTGAGGCTCCAAGTTCTCAACTTCGGAAGTAACTTTTTCTCAGGTATCATCCATCCCCATGTTTTGAAGAATTTGAGTGAGCTAGTCGTCCTTGATTTGTCTCGCAATCCGTCTTTAATATCTCAACTACCTCAAGAAATCGGGAGAGTTTCTAAATTAAGATGGCTGTTGATGCAAAGATCTGGTCTTTATGGTACTATTCCTGAGTCCTTGCTTGATCTCCAAGAACTCGAGATTTTAGATCTTTCCCAGAATAATTTGACTGGGATTATCCCTTTGGGGCTTGGGTTAGGCCTTCTGAAGCTAGCTTCTGTAGACTTCTCACAGAACATGCTCTCTGGATCCTTTCCTATTGATGTCTGCTATGGAAAAGTTCTTCAAGAGTTAAGTCTTCATGAGAACTCTTTCACGGGTTCCATACCTAAAATCATTGAGAAATGTTCCAGCCTTGAGAGGCTTCAAGTGCAGGATAATAAGTTTTCCAGTGAACTTCCATCTGGTTTATGGTCACTGCCCCAGTTAAAGCTACTCAGGGCTGAGAACAACATGTTCGCTGGTGAGATACCGGCTGAGGTTGGTGTTCCTTCTCAACTGGAGCAAGTTCAGATTGATAACAACAACTTCACAGGTGAAATCTCAAGAGGCCTTGGAACAATTCATACTATGTACAAGTTTTCAGCTTCACTTAATCGCTTCTCTGGTGATCTCCCTGATAATATCTTTGATTCTCCTGTATTGAGTATCGTAAATATGTCCTACAATTCTCTCACGGGATCGATTCCACAGCCAAGGAATTGCAGAAAGTTGGTTTCTTTATCCTTGGCAGGCAACAGTCTGAGCGGAAGCATACCATCTTCACTTGGCCACTTACCGGTACTGACATACCTTGACATTTCCAACAACAGGATTACTGGTGAAATCCCACCCGAGCTTCAAAATTTGAAGCTTGCACTGTTCAATGTTTCTTTCAACCAGCTTTCAGGAAGTGTTCCAGCTTCTCTTGTTTCTGGTCTCCCAGCTTCCTTTCTACAGGGAAATCCAGACTTGTGTGGACCTGGGTTGTCGAATCCGTGCAATGTGAGACCAGAAAGACAGAACTCCAAGAACAATGGACTGATATGGACTGTAATTGTGATATCTATCATCGTTGGTCTCATGTTAATAGCCTCAGGCCTACTTACCGTATATAGGTTATCTCAAAGTCGGCCTGGTTCAGGTAAATGGAAATCAGTGTTCTTTTATCCTCTCAAGATTACAGAAGGCGAGTTACTGATGGCTTTAGTTGAGAGAAATTCTATCGGTGAAGGAGCTTTCGGTAAAGTGTATGCCATCCCGTCACCAGATGGAGAATTCGTCGCCGTCAAGAGGTTACTGAACTCCGGTAATTTGTCTTTCAGAACCGTGAAGGCTGAGATAAAAACTTTGGCGAAGGCTAGGCATCGAAATGTCACCAAGTTGTTGGGCTTTTGTTACTCAAGAGGCACCATCCTCCTCATTTTCGAATATCAGCAGAAAGGTAGCTTGGGAGATGCTCTCCGAAAACCAGGCTTCTCCATGGATTGGCGATTTCGCCTCAAAGTTGCTGTTGGTTCTGCTCAAGGCTTACTCTACCTTCACAATGATTATGTCTCGCAGATACTTCATCTTGACATGAAATCTAATAACATTCTCATTGGTGATGATTTCGAACCAAAGATAACTGACTTTGGCCTTGCTCGTATAATTGGGGAGGCAGCATACAAATCATCTGTAGCTTCTGAGCTGGGAGGCTATTGCTATTTCCCTCCAGGTAAACCACAAGATGCAAGGAATATCCCATTTCGTTTTTGATCACTTACATTGTTTGATTGTTTGAATTCGTAGCGTTATTATCTGAAACAGTAGATGAATCTCTACTATTTTAGATGCCTGAAGAATTTCTCATTGTCTGCTTCCCATGGCACGTTCTGTTTACAACTTGGTCGTTGGTTACCTGCTTGCAGAATATGGATGCATCAAGAAGCCAACAGAACAAATGGATGTGTACAGTTTTGGGGTCGTCTTACTGGAGCTCATCACTGGAAGACCGGCGGAGCAACCGGAGTCCCGGGAGTCTCTCGACGTCGTCAAGCTAGTGAGAAGAAAGGTGAACATGACAAACGGAGCCCTTCAAGTTCTAGATCCCAAGATCTCAAGCTCAGCGCAGCAAGACATGCTGGAAGTGCTGGATCTTGCTCTTCGATGCACCTCCGTTTTGCCGGAGAAGCGACCGACGATCATTGAGGTCGTCCGGTCGTTGCAATCACTCCAGCCGATCGCCCTACCTCCGATACTTACCGGCGACGGCGAACTGCCCTGCGTTGAGTGAAAGGATTGATCATAATATATATTTTCCCTTTGTTTTCCCCCTGTTATTATCATGGTTTGTTTAGTCTGATTTCTGGAATGGAGACTTGCGTACAGTGAAAAGGAAATCGCATTAATTCATCGTTTGTTCTTGAATTGATTTTTTTTTTTTTTTATCGACGGGGTTTGAACGAGTCGCCAAGGAAGAACAGGATTGATGGTTGTTGACACGCGCTCCAAAAGCGGTGACGTAAGCAGTGAGCCGACTCACCGTGTCGACAGGTTGCCATTAGATGCATTGAATCCCTCGTGGTTCTGACCAGGCGTCCCAACCCATTGACCTCGGCTGAATATTTTAGTTCTCGAAAATGTCCTTACCTTTTTCTACACGTAGCTTGTCGTTTTCCTGGTAATTTAGTCTCGCGAAGGGTAATTTTGGTATGTGGAAATTGTTTCGCGGAAAAGACAACTACGCGTCCCTGGTGATCGACCTCTATAAATCAGTGGCCCGGCCCGATTCTTCTCAATTTCATCGCCCCCAAATTCCAATCGCGATGGCGGAGAAGAAGAGGAGGGGGACGGTGGCTCAGCGGGTGGAGGAGGAGGCGGAGCTCCGAGCCGCCCGCGAAGCCTCCCCCCCGCCCAGTTCCTGCTCCGCCGGATCCAACCCTCCGATCCTGTCTCCCTCGCCGACGCCTGAGGAGAAGAACGAGACCCTGGCGGCGCCAGTGATGCCGCCGCCGACGAAGGAGGTGAAGCGGTGCTTGGTGTGCTCGAGGAGGGTGGGGCTGACGGGGTTCCGGTGCCGGTGCGGGGAGCTGTTCTGCGGCGAGCACCGGTATTCCGACCGCCACGACTGCAGCTTCGACTACAATGCGGCTGCCAGGGACGCGATCGCCCGAGCGAACCCCGTCGTCCGGGCAGCCAAGATCGCCAGGATCTAAGATATATCATGGAAAATTGTTCTAGATTTCCTTCGGCGAAGCAAAAATCTCAAAGATGTCAAATTGTATCCGAATTCAATGATTTAATATATGTATGAATCATGAAAACATACCCATTGATTGTTGTGATTTAAGCATTTAATTTTTCCAAATTTCTCGAGTACTATATTTACTTCTACCAATGTTTTATTAATCGAATCCGATAAAATAAATTATCCGGTTGATCGTTTGTCGTGTCTTTCCCATTGATTGAAAATAAAGCCATAAATATATAAAAAAAAATTATTCTGTCTTACATGTTTGCTTACTTCGGGCCTTGTCCAAAAGGTGCACGTAAAGTTGGAAATTGATCAAAAGACAACCGTTAATTAATTTATCTAGTCCTTTCGTTCTAGCTTTACCATCAAATCTGACTTTTTATTTGCTTTCCTTTTTTTTGAATTTCATGCCACTTTCGCCTCTCTCTTCTGTTTCCTCTTCTCTATTTTTCGGATTAAATTTATTTTTCCTCTTTTACATATTCCATTAAAGTTTAATCCTAAAACAACTTAAAAAAATCCAAAATAAATAATAGAAGGCACCAATAAACTCCTTATGATCTTAAAAATCTACGTAAACTAAAAAAATATAATCTGAACTCTCTAAATTAATCAATTAGTTTTAATCGAATTCTATAGATTAAGAATGATAATGAGTCATATTTAGATTGGATTTCATATCCTTCGTCTTTATACTCATACCCATTAAATGATCGGATATCTTTTTTCTTCTTTCCATTTTATATATATATATGTATCGGATATTCGCGATCGAATATTGATAGTCCCTCCATACTCTCCTCCATACGGATCAGATATCAAATCTTCCATCAGATTCAGAGGAAATTGCTATCCCTACTGATCCTGTCCGAGTCGGGGGGCTATGAAAGCTGGGAAATGTGGCGCTCCCTCCTCGCTCCATGGGTGCTCCGGCGAACCTGCAACAAAGCCGAGCCAGGGGGGGTCCCCCGGCGACGGCCCTCAGACGCTCAAGTCAGGCACCCGGAACAGTAAAATGGTGGAGGCAGGGGGATCGCGCATACCTCCAGATGAAGTATGGGGGTCCTTA